>JABUQX010027182.1:92500-97500 GCA_015478945.1 Trachelipus rathkii | reverse complement strand
TGGTGGTACTCGAGTGGTAAGTTCCCTCGAACATCTGCCACTGCGGTACCTATAGAAAAGAGATAAAGCACCAACATCGCGCGGCAAAGATAGAGGGTCAAGTGAACTGGAAAGTACATGAGCGTTTATAAGCCTTTTGGCCTTTTCCTCAACCCTGTCCAAAAGCCGGGTGAAACCAGAGCCCCCCAGATATGAAAACGGTACTCCATACAAGGGAGGATGAGACCCTTGTATAGCTGGAGTAACTGAGAAGAGGAAAAAAAGTCTCGCAGTCTAAACAGAACTCCCAGTTTCTTTGAGGCCGCCCTAGCAACCGTTGTGATGTGAGGTTTCCAAGATATTTTTTTGTTTATATTAAGGCCAAGGATGTTTATATTGTATTGTCAACAGGAGAAACGAGAGAACCGTCAAAAGAGATAGGAAAGTTAGAAGGTGTTTTAGAGAGGGAGTTTTGTAGAAGTTGGGTTTTTAAACAATTGAATTTCGCAAGGTTGAAACGACCCCACTCGGAAACTCTATCCAGATCAGCGAGAATAGAATCGGAAAGATTAAGACGAGAGATAATTCTAGAAGTAAAAGATGGAGCAGAATTGAAATGAGTTGAAGAATGAAGGGTCGAGTCATCGGCATATGAGTGGATAGAGTTAGATGTGCAGGTGAGAAGATCATTAATAAAAAATAGGAATAAAATAGGAGATAAGACCGAACCCTGAGGAACACCACTATTGAAAGAAAAAGAAGAAGTAGTCGCTTCATCAACCACAGCTGATATTGAGCCACTTGAAAGAAAGCTATACATAAGTAAGCAAAGAGAAGGAGGTAACCCAAAGGAGGGGAGCTTAGAGAGCAGTGACGCGTGCCATTCCCGGTCAAATGATTTTCATATGTCAAGCGCCACCAAAGTAGATAACACGTTAAATAAACTGACTAATTTTTGAGATAAGAAAAAGATCGTAAAATATGCTGAGACATGTTAAAAAAACTGAATATTTTCAGTTAATAAAAGGGTCTGGTAAAATTTGAAGAGAAACGTTAAAGAAAATGAATTTTTTTCAGGTAAAACAAAAGGGCGCTCACTTAGCAGTTTCCCTACTATTGAAATAAAATTTTATAAAAACAGTTTTATTGAGAACTTTAAAAATTCATTTATAATAAAAAAAATTATAATAAAAATGGAAACATATTTAGGCCGTCATGGAAGAAAGTTCATTTTTGAAAGTAGTGACTCTTATTGTTTTAAATATGAAGTTAGGGAAGATAAATGGATGGATAATTCAAACAGAAGATTTTTTAGTTTGCTATAAATGTGAAGAACTCTTAGAAATTGACTATAATTATATTGATGAAAAATATATACAAAAATGAAATAGTAATAATTAAAAACTTTATCGTTCACAATATACTCAACATAATCAGTTTTTACCATTAAAATATTCATCAAGAATATATTTAAAAATATTATAACAACCACGAATATATAAAGAAGAATTATGATAAAATATTAGATCTTATTGATAAATTAGAGCAAGCGAATCAGAAGAATCCATAATTCGCTAAATTGTCATTATATATTATCAAAGTTGCCATAACTATGTGATAAAAAATGTGATCTTCCAATTTCAAGAAAATTTTTGCCCAAAAATTGGTGAATGAATATCAGAGAGTATGGGAAAATATATGTAAAAATAACAAATGGAAGTTGATTGAGTAAAAAGGATATTTCCATTCCATATAATTTTTATATATATATATTTCCTTTTTTGAATATCAATTTATCTAAAATTTATACTATGATATTCCACACCAAAGCATTGAGTTATTTAAATTTTATATTGATATTATTTTCTACCAAAATATTGCATTTGAATTTTGTTTTCATTAAAAAAAATTTAATTCGACTGTCATTCAAAGGATTCACATACCTTCTTGGAAGATATACATTAGTAATTTCATCTTTACTTTGACCTAGAATAGGAATGATTGAGGTCCCCATTTTGTAGTTACTTTTTTAAGTTCAATTACTTCATAAGGAACTACATTATTACATCAGATAATTTTCTTCCTTTTGTCGACAATAATAATGGACTAACAATCCTGGTTTCAGATGGCTAAAGACTTAGGCCTAAAAGGCAAAGAGTCTGTCGAATTTATTAAAGGAGGAGAGAAAGCTTATAAAGAAGAGAAAGCTTCTGAATTGGAAAGAGCTGAAAGAAATGCTCAACTCAAGAAAGAGGAAGCTGAAAGAAATGCTCAACTCAAGAAAGAGGAAGTTGTAAGAAATGCTCAACTTAATAAGAAAGAGGAAGCTGATAGAAATTCTCAACTCAAGAAAGAGGAAGCTGAAAGAAAGAAAGAGGAAGACGTTAGGAAAGCTGCGTTACTATAAAAACAAATCGAAGAAGCCGAACGTAGACGGAACTTCGAATTAGAACGCATACGACTGTCCAATCAGTCTCAATCTTCCGTCCATTCAAACAATGTATCCTCATCGACCAACGTTAAGGTACCGAATATGGCAACGTTCGTTAAATCAAGGGATGAAATGGACGCTTAAATTCAACATTTCGAGAGTTAAGCGACACCTTCTAATTGGGATCGCAGTTTATGGCCTCTCTATTTCAGTGCGCTTCTAGTTGAACGTGCTCTGTCAGTATATATAGCAAGTTCCCGCCCAACTTAGCAAATGATTTTCCTAGCTTAAAAGAAGCCCTTCTTACTCAATTTAATATGACTAAGGATGGTTATCCGGCTAAGTTTAAGGAATCCAAACCTAAAGCAGAAGAGTGCCCGTTACAACTCCTGAATCGAATTAAATAATATCTATCAAGGTGGAGCGAGCTCTCAAGCTTTAACCAAGATTATCAAAGTTTAACCGATCTCATGGTGGTCGATCAATTTTTCAACAGTTGCCCCAAAGACTTAGCAGTTCATCTTAGAGAAACAGGAGTCTCTAGTTTAAATAACATTGATTATCGTGCAGATAAATTTCTTCAAGCAAGGGGAAGGAACCTTTGTACCAGAAGGGAAGACTTGAACCCATCTGTGGAATCTGGTAGTAACGAGGAAATACTAAGCCATAATACTCAACGCCAACACACCAAAGTTTGCGGAATATGCAACAAAATCACCCATAATTCCAATGCTTGTTATTCAGCTCAAAACGGAAACAATAGATTTTCACGTAACCGGCACCATTTTGACAATAAGTATAATCGTGATAACAAGATGTTAGAGAGAAGATGGCATGCATCAAGGAAGGAAATACACAATGCCGCTGTTACCATTGACAAGTCTGTCAACATAGAAGATTTTGCAGCGGAATGCCAAATTGTGGAAGAAGATAGGTGCGTTGATGTGAGTAAAATGTTAAAGGACGGCATGTTGCACGTCGATGGTACATCAATCCCCGTTATAACCATGTCATGTCAGGATAAATCAAACGTCAGACATTCCCTCATGCCTGTTACGAATGGTTCTATAAATGGATTTGAGGTATTGGTACTTCGTGATACAGGGTGTAGCGGTGTAATTGCAAAAAAGAGTTTTGTGAAAGACCATCAGTTCACAGGAAAAAATAGGAAAATGCTCTTAATAGACAACACCCTTAGAACAGGCCCAGAAGCAAGAATTTGGATACAGTCACCGTTCTATATGGGTTATGTAGAAGCTTTATGTTTAAAAGATGCACTCTATGATTTAACATTGGGAAATATGCCAGGCGCGCTAGGTCCGGAGACAATAAGGTTTGGAATTAGTGATAAACCCAATATCAGCAAGGACACAACAGTTGTCAAAACAACCTATGAAGCTAAAATTAATATAGATAGTAAGACATGGAAAAATGTGAATAGAAATTTTCTGTCACAAAATCAAGGAAACTCAAGTCATGATAATGACACATCCAACGGAAGCGTAATGAGCTTAACAATCTTGATCAATAATATTGATGATGAAACGCAATTAAATCATCAAAAAACACAGCAAAAGGTACGGAGTCGTGCGGATAACATTCCAAGTTCATGCTCCATTGATGTCAGTGCTGAGGATACAATGCAGACTGAGGTGACGGCAGAGATGCCTGAAAGAATTAATAGTAGATTAGAGGGAAGGGTGTTTCAGCTAACACCATGTGAACGAAGAATGTGAAAAGAATTATAAAAGGAAATTGGAAAAGAAGGAACCAGGAGTCAAAGATTTATGTATAAAACACTATGGCACATTGTCGGAACCAGAATCTGCAAAAGAAGTTTTGATAGCTAAGGCAGAAGAATCCGATTATGGATATTTGCTTCAACGAGCTATGGAAAGTGAGAAATGGAAATTGCAAATTGGATTGGATCACGCCAAAGAAGGGGAGTTGGAAACATCTTCAAAATATATTACTCCAAGATCGATTCGCATAGATGATATGGATGATGCCTTAACAAGTGAGGTAGCAGACTCTAAAGTATTGCAAATGAAACTAGAGGCAAGCGAAAATCGCATGGAAAATATAAAGAATAAGAATCGAGACCTGCATTCATCAGATGGAAAATGTGCCTCACGAAACTCGAACTTTAAGTTCGTTATAGTAAATAAATTTTTGGCTGTAGAAGATTTCCAAAATGGAATTTTTGAAATCACTGCAGTAATCAAAGTTGCATATGATAATGACCAGACTAAACTTCAGGAACTTCAGATTTATTTCATGAATATTATTGGATTGACTTTATGCCTGTTAGATTCCATGCAAAAGAAACCCCAAGTCCAGGTTAAGAAGGAGAAGAGATGTTCATCGTCGATTGATATAACTTGTTCTCCAAACAGTACTGATGAAGAATTTGAGAAATTGAAGATTGAATCCGCTGATATGCGTGGAAAAGCTGAATTCAAAATTGAGAACCCTCAAGGAATGGAGAAGTTTAATGAAAGTTTAAAGATGCCGGAAGGACAAAATGTGAAAGTCCCATCTTCAGAACGCTGGGATGGGTGCGCTTACAATAATGCGTTTGTCCTGAGTG
>JABUQX010027182.1:82500-85000 GCA_015478945.1 Trachelipus rathkii | reverse complement strand
TACAACTAATATATAACAACCTTATATATATATATATATACCATATGCTTTCTTTCTATATATATATTATATATATATATTACCATTATTATTAACTTTCCTAAAAGGTGGCAATGTCACCAGAGTTTATATTTTATTTATTTAATGATGAATCATGGTCTCTTTGGAAGACTAAACATTTTTAACTGTGATTTTTATTTTGAAACTTTTAAAAATGCTTATAAAACATCGTAAAATTTTTAAAAAAATATAAAAGTGTAAAATAATGTTCCAATATATATATATATATATATATATATATATATATATATATATATATATATATATATATATTTGTTATATATTTATATAAATATGTTTTTTTTAACAACATATACCAAGTTAGCAAGAATAACTATATGTATATTTATATACCTTGTATATATACACATATATATATAACATATATATATATATATTTATATATATAATATATATATATAGCCAACATAACATTAACATAATAACACATGCTCTTCTTAACCTTAATAACCTTATATATATATATGTATATATATATATATATATATATATATATTATATAGGGTTCATGTGAATTTAATGGCTCGCGTTTTTCGGAGTCATAAAATTTTAGGTTAAGTATTTACAATCTTGTTTAAATTTTTCATGATTAGGGTAAAAAAAAAATTCAACTTATTTTAGTTCATGTGAATTTATATGGGTTAAAAAAATGAATGAAATGGCAATTTATTTTATTAAAGATGAAGTCCTTTATTTTAAAATTAACGTTCCTTTTAATAGAAAAAATGTTGTGTAATATATATATATATATATATATATATATATATATATATATATATATATATATATATATATATATATATATATATATATATATATATATATATATATATATATATAAAATATATATATATATAAAAAAAATTTTGAAAAAATTTTACAGCTTCAACTTCTGTTTTTATATTAGTATTTAACCATTCAAGGTTGTAATTTTGAGATATATTAAACAAATTAAATATCGGTGAAATTGCATAATAAAAGAAGAAAACCTATAGGCTTTTCAAAGAACTTTATGTAGATTAAAAGTTTTATAAATATATGTTGAACCTAAAAATCATCGTATTTTTTTTTTTTTTATTCATCGGAAATATTTAGAATTTTTTTTTCCCCATTTAGGGGGCTCGAGCTGACGGGGGACAGAGGGAGGGACGAAGTTCCCCCCGTCGTCCACCGGGAGGCCGAGAGACCCCGACTCCTACCATCTTTGTGGTTTACCCTATGGTATTCCTTTAGTTAAAAAAAATGAATAATTTTAATTCTCTTTACACTATGGTATTACTTTAACTAAAGGAATACCATAGGGTAAACCGCAAAGATGTCAGAAGTCGGGGTCTCTCGGCCTTCCCCGTCGGCTCGAGCCCCCTAAACTTTCTAAGTATTTCCGATGAATAAATGCAAAAAAAAAAAAAAAAAAAAAAAAAAAGTTTTTAGGTTCAACATTTAATTATAATACTTTTAATCTAAATAAAGTTCTTTGAAAAGTCTATAGATTTTTTTCTTTTATTATGCAATTTCATTTTAATTAAATATCTAACTAAAAAAATAAAATAAGAATAATTCAAATGAATAACATTCTGTAGCATCTTTATTAGCAAGAAACCAATTAATAACTAAACATAATTAGAATATATATATATATATATATATATATATATATATATATATATATATATATATATATATATATATATATATATATATATATATATATATATATATATATATATATATATAAGGAAATTAATAAATGCATATAATTCTTACCAAAAAAATTAAAAAAAAAAAGTAAAGAACTGAAGATTTAATGAACTTCACACACCATTAAGTAATTTAATTTTGTCAATTATGCGTTATTTTAAACTTTTCAGTATAAAAAACTACGCAAGAAAACGGGCCACGAAATACACATGTACCATATATATATATAATAATATAATAATATATATATATATATATATATATATATATATATATATATATAATATATATATATATATTTATATATATCTATATAATATCATACACTATAAATAATATATATATATGTATATATATATATATATATATATATATATAACATATATCTCTAATAACAATAATATAATATAATAATAATAATATATATATATAATATATATATATATAATAATATATACATATATATCTGTAATATATATATGTATATAATAATAATAATAATAATAATATATATAATAATATAATATATATATATATATATATAATAATAATAATAATATATATATATTAATAATATATATAATATATATATATAATAATATATATATATATATATATATATATATATGTAATGCATACACTTATAAATATGTATATGTATGTATAATAATAATAATAACTTAATAATATAATAATAACAACAATAATATGTAACTATATA
>JABUQX010027182.1:77500-80000 GCA_015478945.1 Trachelipus rathkii | reverse complement strand
ATTATTATTATTATTATTATTATTATTATTATTATTATTATTATTATTATTATTATTATTATTATTATTATAAGCAATATTATTATGACAATTCCTTAGATGGCGCCAAATTTGGAAAAATTGATATTTTATTTCTTTAATGATGAATCATGGTGGCTTTGGAAGACTAGACAGACACCTTTTGGCAGAAAGGCCAAAGAGGTAAATCTTGATGTTGCAGATTTTGTTTATTTATTTGAGAATGTCAAATCCTACAACTTGAAATGAAAAGCAAATATATTTTTTGCTAATATTTTGTATATGTTAGAGGACCTGTTTCATACAATTACATTATATATATATATATATATATATATATATATATATGTAGCTGTTCATAAATATATATATATATATATATATATATATATATATATATATATATAAATATACCTTTCAATTCCTAACAATTTATTTGTCTACAAATATATGTGACCTTCTAAATATATATAGTTATATATATAAATAAATAATAATTATCTAGAATATATAAATAACTTGAATTTCCGACTTTTGTGCGAGAGGACGCTGGTTCAATCCTCCGCGTAGCAGTCGAGTTTTATCTTCTTGGGGGCAAGAATTAAAACTCTGCTGCGAACACTTGGTGGCGACAGGCTTGGGATAGCCGGCCTTAAAGTTTGATTTCTAGTCACCCCGTGTTACCCTCTGAGAAGGGATAAAGCACGTTAAAAAAATTATATATATATATATATATATATATATATATATATATATATATATATATATATATATATATATATATATATATATATATATAAAGGACGTAGCCAGGGAGTGTTAAAGTTGCCTGACCCCCGAAATTATTCAAACTATCAAAAATTTTTGATGGCTTGAGTCTCCTAATTTTAATTCATTACAATATTAAAAATTAAAATCAAAGCAAATTAAGTATACATTAATTGAAATGAGAAGAATAAGTATTTGTGGCTCGTAAAGAGTTCTTAAGGCTGTTGATTGAGGGGAGGTTTTAAATTTTGCGCCGGGCTGATCTACTTTTAGCCCCTAAACGTAAATGGTCATACTTTTCTTAATTTTCAGCCAATTATGACCAAATAAAAAGCAAACCGGAATATTTTTTTTTTTGCCTCTAAAACGTCGTTTTCTGATGTTTTTTTTTCTGTATTCGGTCATTTCTTTTGTTTTTTTTATTTTTGAAAACCTATATGTGTTCATTGTCATTTTTCGATTCATTTCCTACATTTTTTTTCGAAATGACTTCACACTTTAAAAATACAAAGATGGATCTAATATCTGGAGAATGTGTAACGTGAAATATTTATTTTTGACCCCAGATTCCAGAAATGTTAAAAAATTCGAATCCTACTTTTTTGGGGCTTGAAAATGAAAAATTGCGATAATTTTTTTTTTTTTTTTTTTTTTGGTCATGCGATCTGGATGAAATATTCAAGGTATATGAAGTCGAAAAAATTGAAATATTGATACATTTTTTCCTACTTATCCGATCAATATCAAATTTTCAGGGCATATATATAGTCGGGCAAGGTACATCCTTGTTATACTTGGAAAAGTTTTTCTATACTCAAAAAAAATATTTTTAAAAATTTCCAAAAAATAATTTTATTAGGAAAATTTGTTCTATGGACAAATCCAAAGCTACTCTATATACCAAAAAAAATTATCTAAATAAATAATGTGTACCTCATATGATTGCATATGCTCTGAAAATGTTATCCAGATCACATGATCAAAAAAATCAACAATTTTTCATTCTCAAAACCAAAAAAACAGTAGAGTTTGAATTTCGACCCTTTCCTGGATCTGTGATGAAAAATTAATATTTCACGTTATACATTCTCTAGGTAATAGACCCATCTATGTATATTTCAAGTGTGGAGTCATTTCGAAAAAATTTTTTGGGATATGAATCGAAATATGTTAAAAACATTAATATTCAAAAACTGAAAACGCAAAGGAAATGACTACAGACACGGAAAAAACACCCGAAAACGACGTTTTAGACGTCAAAATAGGTTCCGTTTGTTTTTTATTTGTGCAAAATTAATTGAAAAAAAAGAAAATTATTGCCATTTCCAATTTGGGTCAAACACCGGACCAGTCCGTAGCAAAAATCGAGCCCTCCCCTTAAGCACAAAAGTAGAATATGTAGCGGAATCAAATCAACGAAGATTGAAATAAATTGTGACTTTCTGATTGACTAACAACATGATGATGCAACAGAAATTTTAAAAGGTTTTATATAGAAATGTTCAACCTCTCGAAAATATACAGCTGCATTGTATATTCATGTCTGTTAATATTTATATAGTATAGAGTGCAACACATTAAAAACATTACAGGCAAAGCGAAAACAACTTGGGCACTATTTTAAATTACGAAGGTGAAAGTATTTTAATAGGAAAAAATAGGAAAGTTTTTACAGAGAGAAAAAATGGCAAAACTAACATGAATATGTGAAACA
>JABUQX010027182.1:65000-72500 GCA_015478945.1 Trachelipus rathkii | reverse complement strand
AATTTATTATAAATGTGTAAAAGTTCCATTTTTCGGCAAAATTGTGGTTTTTTTCCTTCCTACTCTGTTCCTAAGAGTAAAAATTCTAATCTATGGGCCTCCTCATCCTCACATTCTTCCATATTCTCATCTTATCTGGGGCGTACGTAGGAAAAAGCCAAGCGTCCATACCTTGCTGTTTGAAAGGCCAGAGAAAAATCAGCAAATTTCGGGGCATGAGTCACGAACAAAAACTTTCGCGTCACTACCAGTGAAATCGTACGGAAAATAATATTTGAAAAAAGATTTTGAACATATCTCTCAGTGTCTCGTCTTCTCGCCCGCTCTCGATCTCTCTCTCTTCCAATCGTCTCTTCCTCGTCTGCTGGGTCTCTTCTCGTCCTCTCACTTTCGCTCTCTCGTTCTCCTCTCCTATCTATCTATGCATCTATCCTAATCTAATCTATCTAGTCGTTTCTACCTAAGTCTACGTTTATCTATCTATAATCTTAGAGCTATGCTTAAATCTATGCTATCTCTTATGCTGATTCAAGTTGGTACGCATTTTTCGAAAAGAACTTTTTGTGGCAGAGCTGAAAAAGGTAAATGGTTTAAGCACCACCGCGATATATTTGCTGTGTTAAGTTTTTGGAATAGAGGCAGTCCGACAATAAGTATTATATTGAAGACTTTAATTATACTGTAACATTTTGTACTTACATTAAGTTGTTGTTTAACCCTTTGATTATAATTAAAATAATTAATGTTTTAAAAAAAAAGAGTTCGTGGTAAGGTCGCTGATGTCAGCGGCTTTGGAGGTCAATCTTATGCAATATAATACACCATAAAGATAAGAACATAGCTTTATTCAAAAGGACCGTGAAAAATTGAAAATTTTCCTGTCAATAAATCAGGACGTATTGGCACGTTGAAAAACAAGAGTTTTCGCGTTATATATATATAGTATATTATATATATATATATATATATATATATATTATATTATTAATAAGAATAATAAAAATTAATGTAAATAACTAAAATTTATATAGCTTATTTTATACTATGAGATGTAGTAAAGACGTATACTATCTAATAGTGTAGTGATCAGAATGCCGTAATAGTATCTATACTATATAGCTACCAGCACAAGTATATATATATATAATATATCAATATATATAATAGTATATGATATCATACTACTAACTGAGCTCGCATGATGAGTATATTGTAATTAGTAGAGCCGCTGGTCGTGGCACTACACCAATAGCTTGTAATCTTCAAGACGGTAGCCCCGGTCCGGCGCGGCCCCAGACTGATAGTTATTATATAAGCTGTAGCTATAGTTATCATACTATTATTAATATATATATATTATAGTATATATATATATATATATATATATACTACTATATATGATATTATATAATATATATATATGATTATATATGATACACGATGGATAAAGGTTCTCAGTTAACGCAAGAATTGAGTGAAAATCTTCTTAGTAAAAAAAATGAATTCTGCAGTAAACACAACTGGTTAATAGTTAAAAACGTCCAACCCACTTAGAGATGATCAAAACAAGTATCGACATGATTGATATGATTTTTTTTTTTTTAATTTTCGATCTTATGCGAAAACGTTAGTGATATTTTTTTTTGCCCCCTGCTTCTGATATAGATCGTATGTATCGATGCACTTTTTTTTTGTATATATCGATCACTGTTATTTTTTTTAATCTCTTGCCATATAAAAAACCTTTTATCTTTAATTATATATATAATATACTTATATAGTATATATAGTATATATATATATATATATATATATATATAATATTATCATTATATATATTATATAATATATATATATATAATATATATATATATATATTCATATATATATATATAGCTACCTATACTATATTGTATCAAGGAGAGAATTCTTAGCAGAGGTATTTTTTATTGTTTTTGTGGCATAAAAAAACTAGTTTGCACCAAGACTGTGGCGGAAGGTAAGCGACCCCCTGCGACATTCGAGACGAGACAACGAGGAGGAACGTTCGTGCCGGGCAAGATTTTTAAATGTATTTACAGCCTAAGCTTGGGTGTCTCCAAGATGAATTAGTCAGTGGAACCACATTGTTAAAGAACTAGTATTGCTGTATATACCTTTTAGAAATCTCTGGCCTTATTGTCGTTGCCAGAGGCTAGTGAAAAAGTTAATGGTTGAAACACATGATACTTGAAAAACCAACTAATGTGATAAATCTTGGTAAGACTAATCTGGAACCTTATAATTCTTATGTTAGTCGTATTAAATTAATAATTAAAGTTAATAAGAGTATTATATTGGACTGTATGTTCCAAACTTAGTTGCTGGGGATGTCGCGCGCAACAACAGGAGAGAAAGAGGGAAATCCTCAGCTAGCGCACTCCTGACTGAATAACACTCTCTGAAAGAACGAGCCTTGAGCATGCTGAGAGGGAAAAAAAAAACTGACCGCGCACCGCGACTAATTTTCGCAGCTAACTTGGAATATTTGCGCAGAAGAAGAGACTTTGCCTGGTTGAGGCGAAACCGCATCTATATAGTCACGCCTGCGTACAAACTACGCCCACACACTACTCAGTCTCTTAAGGCGGAAAGCAGAGGGTGAAAGTTAGTGCCGGCTTAAGTAAAATATGGGCTTTTGAAAATTAAGGCATAGCCTAGATGAAGGTATTCCGCTCTTAACGAACGCCACAACTAATTATTGGATAGAGTTATGCTCAATTCTTAATAGCTGCACTCGTGGGAATGGATGCCGATTGTCCGCACACATTCAGCCGCCATCATGCCAAGTGCGGCTCCGATTTTTTTTGAAAAGCTTGCCCTAAACATAAACAACTTAACCTGAAATGAGAAAAGTTTACAAAACCGAGTTGAGAGCATGTGACAGACCAATATCGCATTAATATTAGAAGAAATCTCGAAGAATGCGGGCATGCCTAAGCCGCAAGCTTTGATAATGGACAAAAATGTGTTTGTGCCCATCGCTTTTGCGTTTTAGTTTAATTTTTATTTATTCCACAGTGACCTAAAATTTTGTGCTTGCAACAAGTGATTAGCAGGAATATTGTGGTAATTTAAATAACTTGTAGCCCTTAAACGTACCCCAGATTTGTATTGCTTTAAATTAAATATCTTAGATCCTTTCTATTAAAATTTGGAAGACTGCCAACAATTTCCTAGACTTTTAATAATATAATCGAAGACCGCGGGCACTGTCTATTTCTATTGATATGTGAGTTATTGATCTGGAAGGGAGAGTTCTGCAGAGCAAAATTAATTAATCAGGGGTGCCAAATAAATATAAGATAAGGAGTACCATTGACATGAGGAATGCTATCAATACTGAAAATATTAGGGTCGAAAAGGGAGGTAATTAACTATTATATGTATATATATATATATATATAATATATAATATATATTATACTACGTACGTATATATATATAATATATATATATATATATATATATAGTAGTATTTATATATTATTATGCGTATATATATATATTAGATATATATATCTAGTATAGTATAATCATGTATATATAAGCTTATATATAGGTAGTAGGTTATAGATATCTATAATAAATAGTAGTACGTTTGTACTATATATATATATATATATAATATTATATGTATAATCATATAATATAATTATCAATAGTATAAGGTACGTCTCAATATATGATATAGATTGTTGAGTACAGCAAAAAACGATATTCTTTAACCTCCTATATCCCAATTTTTCTTACTCAACGATACTATCGAAGTTGATGTTGCGGGTTACTTTTTTCAAATATGATAATATTTTTTATTATATAGTCAAGGCATGCCTGATTAACTAACCGAACACAAACTAGTGTCTCTTCCCCCATTTATAAGTGGTTTTATATAATGGATTGGCAATTTATACAGTATTATTGACCATATATATACAGTAGTAATATATATAACTTATCATATACTATTAATATAAATACTATATATATATATATATATATATTATATATACATACTTATATATACTATAGTATACTATACTATAATATATATATATATTTTTTTTCTTTATATACATAAAACAAATAATTACGTATATTTATATAGGTGTTATATGTTCCTTAAATCAATATTTGATATATATAATATATAATCATACTATATATATATATATATATATTCATATATTATTATGCCGAATTTTCTACCAAAATTCCCACAGAGGGTTGAAATCGGACTAGACACAGCTCCAGAATTCTAATGCAAGAAATGATTTTTTCGCCATCTAAATTTGAATTTACTAATGTTTTTTTAAACATTTCTTAAACATATCAAATTGAAATTCCATCAGTAACAGGGCATTTTATCAACTAAAGAATTTGACGGCTCTCGATTTATCACATAACAGGTTGGAATGACCTTTTTTAACATAATAGTTATTAATATAATAATCTAAAAAATTGCTAAAATATTTTAAGGGATTTGTTTAGTACTAGTTAAATTTTATAACTTTATAACTTGTACAGAATATAAATATTAACCTTTCAGGAGATATCATAGAATGCTTTTTTTGAATGAGTCATCACCAGAGTGATATGACGGCGTAGTATATTTCTTATACTTAATTTGTTATGTGGTTCCTGCACAAAAGAGGAAAAAAATTATTTATTACATTTAAATTGAAATTTCATATTCTATATATCATATTTCAGTCGAGTCAGATAATTTAATCTAAGTTGTGTATACATCTGCATGTGTGACTATGCTATATCATATGTGATTTTGCTTTGATTTAGTTCGATTGCCCTCCTTCGTTATTATCAAATAATTATTCTTCATATTTTTTTTTATATCTCAGACTCACCGCCAGATGGACTGCGGTGTCACTGCGCAGAAGTAATTAGCTAATTAATTAATGAAATGAATTTCAATTTTTTTGTTCTCTTTTATATTGGTTAAATGAATTGCTTGTTCTAAATACTTTATTTCATACAATAAACAACACAATGCACACACCACCTCTGTTATCATAAGGACATATAATATGCCAATTAGGAGGATGAGGCTCGAAAGATTGCAATGAATAAATTAAAATTAGGACGAAGCGTAAGCAAAGATCATTATTCCATTCAATGTTGCGTCTACATTGAGGAGGCAGGTTATTAAATAAATATTTGCTTGAAAACAAAAAAACTCTGAACCAATATTAGTGATGCAGAACTATTAAAGGGATTGAATCTGTTGAAGATTAAGTTAATAAAACATAAAGGGCTACAGATCAACATTATGAGTAGCTCACAATGTACACTCAGCATTCAAAAATAATCAATATTGAAAAAGTTTATACTTCGATTAGGTTTGATAATTGCAGATTAACGTGCGATATTGGGAATTAAATAATTTACTTAATTGGTGAGCAATTTGTAACGACGGCATGCCTCCATCTATGACTGGCAAATAACGAAGGATTGTATTGACATATTTGCAATTATATTAGAGAACTTGCAGACCCAAATGCACAAATTTCTTTTCTGTGTCTGTGCCAAATTTGTCGTTTTAAATGAACATGAAAAGTTATAGTTATTTATGAATTATATTCGAGCGAATGCACAAGTCACTGATATCTTTGAAACATGCTCATGATGGATGAAATATTTTCATTGTAGATTGCCCTTATCCAAATCAATTATATATATTGGCAAAAATTAGATTCAGAAAAAAATCGTTATTCAAAATTTTTTTGCTCAATCAAAATTTTTCATTCTACGTTAAATAAAAAAAAATTAACATTAATGAAGTAAAATAAATACAAATACAATAAATCTTTTATGAAATATGAATCTATCTTAGATTCTTTAATCAATGAATACAATGAAAGATTGATTGTGAAAGCATGATATCACCTCGAAACTAACTTTTCAATCTCACTTTCAACCTCACAATTGTCACATTTATTGACTGTGGCCTCACTTCTGGTGGCAAATTTCAATGTGACCTTCTATCACGTAATGGTTCCCTCCCTTTTAACCTATAATATTTTTTAACTGATTGTTTTTCATTCTTCCGTCTTGAATACATCCTCCAATTTTGATTTCTATTTTTATATTCATCAGAATTTTGCGATTCTTTTCCTTCCTTTCCCGTTTATGACATTAACTCCTTTCTTATTCCTTTCTGAATTCATTGTTGCTCTCTGCTAACATTGTTAGGACTTAGGAAAAAAACAACTTTGCAGGTTACTAGTTACACTAGCGAACAAATAATTTTTGCAATTTAACCTATTTTATTTCATTACTGTTTGGATTTATTCAAGAAATATATTTTTTTATTTGTATTTTTTATTATTATTATTCAGATTATTTATTATTATATTATTATTATTATTATTATTATTATTATTATTATTATTATGGTAGTTGGGTTGGCTGCCAACTACCACTTATCTTTTGCCATCAATGCTAATGCATGCCTCGGAGATGGTCGTGATCGCCGTAAACGTCCTTCTATCTTTCGGCGAAAATGTATAAATCGTATGGGTACGTAGAATTCAGAGGAATAAATGTTGGAGAAGAGTAGGAGGTGATGGATGTATTTAGAAAGCTTAAATTTGATTTGCTCCATGTGACTGAAACAAAGATGAAGGAAACGGTGAAATGAAGTGGAGTAGGTAAATGGTGATTGCTCGGTGTTGGAAAGGATGACGAGAGGGAGAGAGGAGTTGCAAATCTGATGAGTGACTTATGGTACAGAGCTATGGACTTTGTGTGTGTGAGTACCTGAATTCTAATGGTTAAATTAGTTCGAAAAGCGCTTTAGTATGTGTGGTTGTGACACTATTGTCATTGTGAGGATAATAGTTGAAGAAAGTGCAATTTGCTGGGATAATCTGATGATGTTTATGATGGGATGAGTAGGAACTTCAGATTGATTGATCATTGGATAAAACATGATTGATAGAGTGATCAAAAATGGGATGGTATAAAGGTGGTTTGGCGTCGTCGGAGAAAATGAGAATGTATGTAAGGTGATTGATTTCTTGAGGAAAGATGTATATGTGCTAAGTAATACTTTCCTTTAAACAAAAAGAGTATCAATAAGGTATACTAGTTGGTGTAGTGAGAGATGTGCGAAGTTGAAAGTATGATTGATTTTGGTTGGTGAAGAAGGAGATGTTGAGTATGTGTTGGATGTTAATCAGTGAGAGGGTTAGGAAAGGGATTACGGATCGTGATGTTCTGTTTTATGTAAAACTAAATTAGTGGCCTTGAATGGGAGAAGGTGGAAGGAAGAGGGTATAATTAAGAGTGAGAATTAAGCGAATAACTTAATAAGGATAAGTATTAAAGAGCGAATCAAGTTAAATCAGCTGAATGTTGATCATTGATAAATTTTGTGGAAGAGCAATGAAAGAAGCAGGTTAGCAGTGCAAGGAAGTAAGAATGTTAAACAGTGAGTGGTGG
>JABUQX010027182.1:0-60000 GCA_015478945.1 Trachelipus rathkii | reverse complement strand
TCTCTAGAAGAGAGAAATATAAAATACTTTATCTTATATAGAATACAGTAACACCATTTATTTGTTTAAACGATTAATTTTCTTTCCAGATCAGCTTTCTGATAATAAAGAATTAAATGATAATTTTTTTATATATTTGAGTTATTGACCTTTTTGGGTGTTATATTTCTGAAATAAATACTATAATTATTTTTTTTATACTGTCACTCTATTGTACACTGTAGATATATATACACGCACAGAAACATATGTGCAATGCATATTATATATATTTTGATGTTATCTAATTTTTGCTCTTTATATTTATATAAGTTAAATTCTTAATTTAAATTATGATATTTAATTGTGATACTCCGTCATCCATGAAAATGGTAAACAAACTATTATTATACGAAAAGTTTGGTATATGAAAATAGTGTGTGCATGTAATGACACAGAACAAAAAATTATTCTTAACAAGCACCAAAATTGGGCTACATGTAGGTATATATTGTGTCTCTATGAATCTTGAAGTAGTCAAAAACAGAGAGAGGTAAGTTTGGAAGAGTGCACTGCAAAACATGAATTCATCCGGGTTTTGGTCAACACTTGTGTTAAAATTGAGTCTCAGAATATATTGTGTGTTAATTGCATGCTTTTCATTCACAACTCTAAAATGTGAAAGCTAGCAAACCCTATAAAAATTTGATAATTAATACAGTGGAATGTCGTATATAATAGGAGGCGAGGAAGTTGGGCCTCTTTAGATATCTCAATTTTGTTCTCACAATACTTATTAACACCTCTTATATTTGTAATGTAATAAACAAAAGGAGGACAATATATAACATTAATTGAAGTAGATAATTAACTTGATAGGGTTTTCTTGCGCATCAAAAGAAAAAGTACAGCAATAGCCGGACTTATGGTGTCGAGGACATTTAATATTTCAACGGCCGTTTTCAATAGTATCTAGAGCACCTTGGAGATGAGAGACGTTACTCACGTATTACCTATCGTCATTTACTTGGATCAACTTGTTTGACCACCTTCTCTTATCTTCTATTAAACGAAGTAGAGAGTCAATATGTGCGATAGCGAACACTATTAGTTGAGCGTATGCTTCACTTGTAGATCGAAGTTCTTCACAATGTGACATTAACCATGAGTTAATCTGATGGTAAACTTCATTTTAAATGTTCAGACCTTGGAATCTGAAGGGGTCACAGTCGCGCTCGTATAACTTTGACTTATATGGTTACTTTTTATTTAGCACACACAAATAGGTACAAGAATAAAAATACTCATATAAAATTTACATTATTGTTTCAAAATAATATACCAATAACTATATATATAGTGTAATCTTCTATTAAAGCTTATTAACAGCTTCTCTTTCATTGCATCAAATACATTATCAACTATATATCTATATATATATACTTATAACAAAGATTACATTATATATTTACTTATATAGTATATATATATATATATATATATACTATTATTAAATATATATTATATATATATTAATTTATAATAATATTATAATAAGTATATATAATATATATATATATATATATATATTATATTATATTATTTAATATATATATATATATAATATATCTATATATAATATAATATTATATATATATTTATATATATTAGTATATAAAATATATATATATATTATATATATTATATAATAATATTATATATAATATATTTATAATATATTATATATAATAATATATATATTATATATTATATATTATATATATATATTATTATATATATATTATATAATATATATAATATATTAATATATATAATTATATAGTAATTAATATTATATTATATATATATATATATATTAATATATAATATAAGTAATATATATATAATATTATATATATATATAATATATATATATTATAATTATATATATAATATAGTAATATATATAGTATACTTAGGTTGTGTCTCACTAAATCCTCTACAAAATATTAAAAATTAAAACGTTTATATAAATAGCTGTAGTGTTAAATGAACTGACTCAAATGTAAATAATATCAAACGACTGTATTTCTCTCTGTTGAAATAAACGCATATACAAACAACTAAATGTTATATAGAATATAGCAATAATAACGTTATATAAAGCTCTCAATTGTGTCATTTGCTCACATATCAATGACTCCTAGGGTTAACACTAATAGGGTACAGTGTTGGTAAATACATATACTAATAATCAACGCTTTACTACACTATACTGCGCCTGTTATCACCAGAGAGTCTTTGGCCTAGGTATAAACACTGATTCCCAGAAATTTGCTTGTAATGACGATATCACACGTGAATTACGTTGTTTCACTCATATATATTGTGATATACTGTGAGTGATGATGTGACATGTCACTCCACTCTAGCAGGCGTGATGGGCATGACCCACAGGCCCCCAGTGCTTGTAGATCCATTCGTGATGGCAGATTACGTGACATCCTCATACCATGTCTACAGCGCGTTATTGTGATAGATAGGTGTCATAATTGTGAATTATTACTTATTAAAATATGAGTAAAAGAAAAATAACCAAAACATTTTTAATGTAATAAGTACTGTAATTGCCGGTACAAAACTTACTAATAACAATCTCTTGAGATTATATTCACGTAGACATAAACTTAAGAGAAAATCCAAGTGTATTTATAGACAAATAGAGAGGTTCTCACGGGGATAAATCTTTTTTCCCACGTGTGTCAGAGGTGGTAAAGGAATCGTAGTGTAAGACAACTGACACGGGTTGTGGAGTCTCTCGAGCCTATATTAAAAGATTCTTTAAACCACAGAGAAGACTCTCAGAACAACTATTCTTCGGACTACTTGCAAGAGAATATGTACTCATCATCTTTAGAAACACATTCACGAGAACTCCAATCACTCCGACTGCACTCGTGACATCCGACTCCGGACTCTCAGACTCTCTTATAGTATAAATAATAAACACAACGACTCCGAACACTACCACTACATGTCCAACCCCACGAGAGACTACACGGAATACAATTCATCGTACTCCGAGTACCTATCTAAGACTTCCACACTCCTTTGATAAATATAATTCACCACGATATACCGACGTCCGTACACACTCACCTCAGTAACTACACAGAACACATATCCACATGGATGTCTAAATAGACATTACACAACTATATTAAAAAATTAATATTACAAAAAATATAGTCAACATTTTTAACTAAAAATGGGGTGATGTTTATATACTATGAGCATCACGAGAACTCTTACCGACTCGACAATCTCACATCTATTTCTGGAAAAAATATTATATTCAGTAATCACACCGATAAATGGCGGCTTCCTGTATAAACTAATCTCTTTTCTTCCATCTCTGCTTCTCTAGCTAACCTCTTTCTAGTGTGTCAGCCAGAAGACATAAAATGCTATTAGTCAGTACTGTAAGAGTCAGGAGATAAAAGGCACTGGTATAGCAAGTCAAAGAATTCATGGAAAACATTATATGGAAACAGTAAGTATCAATGCGCGAGAAATATATTATACGGAGGAGGAATATTATCGTGACAGTGTGAGTTTACAGTAGTAGTGCGTATCATTAAGTGCTTTTGCACAATTATTATGGCGCGTCACTCAACCAAGCACTCCGAAACATTGCGATGAATATATAAAAATAATCTCAGAAATAGAGTATACTGCACAAATGAGTTTATATGATAATAATATAATAAACATGTGTCAGACTGAGTATATTTCTGAGAGAATGTCTAGTGCTGTTTCTAGACATATATAGCAAGTACATATAAAAGAGTATAAGATATTAAGATATATATAGCAAGAGTTATATGTCTTTTATTTCGAATCGGAATATAATGGTTTACAAGAAAGTGCTTGATTGACAACAAGAGAATCTGTTTCACGCGTCATATAAAGACTAATATGATTTGCAGTGAGAACCACCACGGTTGCCTAAATAACGCATGTTATCTATGTCCATATAACTATATAATATCCTGGATAATGCCAGCAAATACCACATAGGGAACAAAATCTATATCGAGAACAAAATAATCAAATAGAAATTTCAGTGCAATAATACTCGAGATGATATAATAAAAAATTTGAATCCAATTACACTATTTAATAATACACCACACAATATTTAATATATGAGTATTATAGAAAAAATGAGATAATTATCTGTAATCTCTAATATTAATCCCAATTAATATTATATTTACACGACACACACTATATTTGAAAACATTAACATGAATCTCGTAATAAATCTACTTTGGAGTGAGATCAACTTACTTCCCCACAATCTTATATTATTAATCGAGATATTAACTGTGATCTATATTATAAAATTGAGTGGTATATGGCGAACTGGAAGAGACACTTAAGAATTGTACTACGTTCACTCGTTTTTTTCTCCTTCTCTTCTGTACTATATGTTTTATGCAGTTTGTTATAGAGATAACATAGTACATTAGTAATGTATTATTGCTCTGATTGAGAGAAACGAATATAACACAAACTAATTTTAATTTCAATATATTAAAATTAAATATATCATAAATATAATATAAGTGTAATAAAAAACGTTCATTTCTAGAGCATATGGTGAAAAGGAAAGAAACTCGTACTCTATTAAATGGTATGAGCTCAAATATCATGAGAATTAATTTTATAAAGTAATAATTTGTTCTTATTAAATTTTATTCTAGCGGTAAAAAAATAATGTTTAATTCGAGTTTATTTATTTGAGGTTAAAAATACGGTTCTCACTACTCTTAGTGTATGAATTATTTTCTCAATCTGACAGACTATAAAGCTGATTTATGTTTATCGTTAGTGTGTGTGCTGCATTCCTAGAGTACTCTACAAACTATCAATAACCTGAAAAAATTCATCCAAAATAAAATATACAAGCGGAATTTATTCTCTATGTTGGAGTTCACCACAACCCTAGAGATATTTATAGCCCCAAAAAAAAACCGCACCCCCCAAAAAAAGGTAAACAAAAAGATACACAGTGACACAGATCTTTATGAGCAAGTTTAACTATTCTATTCTCTCTAATATTTATTTTTTTGCTATTTTCTCAATTTTTTTTTAATTACTGATTACAATCTGATTTTAGTCTCTAAAATTCAAGAATATAAGTATATACTGTGTTCAAAAAGCTATGATACTGATATATAGGGATCTTTATACTTAGAAATAAAAGCCCATAAAGTACGCTTTGGTATAGACATCGTATTTAGGGAACTTATTCCACACACTATATATAGTACAAGCATTTGTATTTCTACACTCTAATCTCACAAATCAAGCTTTACACTGGTTATCGTGCCTCTTCACGTGCACTTTCGCTTCCGAAGCGTGCCAACCTTTATATACGCTCACATATGCAAATATCAAGTGACACTCTCTCTCGTGTATTCGTCTCTATATGCTAGGATGATAAATTATTATTTTCCTTGTATTTAAATGATTGTTGACAAATGAGAATACATAGCAAAATGCATATTCACATTATAAGAGCTCTTGTTTTTTTGTAGTCACACATTTTATAATAATATTAAAACAAACTCAAATATTAATATTGACGAATATAAATCATAAGAAAACAAATATTGGTCTGAAGTTAGAAACTACCCAAATATTCTTCAGAAGAAATCCGATTACGCCAGTTTACTCAGATATCTATACTTTATTTTTTTAACTGATTAGGTATTTTTATTGATATTTTAATATTTATGTAGTAGAATAACACTTATACAGAAGTATTTAGTACTGGAACTAATAATATATACTTAGCGAGTAAGGAGAAAAAATATTAAGAGTATTTACCAGTGTAATTAATATATGGGAAGAACATCTAATAATATTTTACTGAGACTGAATAAATGTTCTTATAAGTAGTCATGATTTCAATAAAACTATTAACTATAAAATAAATCTGATTTTCTAAGATTTGAAAAGATTATCAAATCCAAAAATATTGCGACATCTGACATCACTCACACACACACACAAATCCATCAAAAATCTTTTTTTTATAAGAACTATCTATCATAAATGAAGCTATACCAAAGTGACTTTACATCATCAGCAATACTATAAACATTAATAACTACATGAGTCTCAATAGAAATATAAATCAGATAACATACACGTAATTTAATAAAAAATATTTAGAGTAATTAATATATACATCTTATATAATATACGAGATAATAATAATAATAAATAAATAATAATAATAATATATGATATATAAGATTAATTGTATAACACTCAAAACTAGTAATAATATGAGTGAATAGTTCTATCTCAAAGAACATCTCAGAGGTATCAATTAAAAATTACCTAATACAAGTAATGACGAGCATCATTCGTTACTAATACTAGTACTTGACATTATCCATAAATCATGATGACGGATTCCTCAACAACTGATAGTAGGTCACTTGATACTGCATCATTTTCAGATTAATACAGCATAGTAAAGTTATCACCTAGTATAAGCGTTTGTACATTATTGGTGAAGTCACATTATAGATTTGAATTTATGAGGATTGCACTGTTGTTAGTCCGTGGAGTATATTTATATCAAAAGGTAATTTTAGTAGTGATTTAACTTACCATTATAATCTAAATCCAGGCAATTTATTAAGTGCCAAAATAGGCACTGAGCTTTATATATAATAAAATACGTTTATTATAGTTGCATTCAATAACATTATAGTTTTATTGTTATTGCGTTTATATATTCACAGTAAGAAAATCAGAGTCTCACGGTTATCGTAAATATTTACATTAGTATAAGCGTTTACATTAGCACTCAGCTATTTAATCACGTGATTATATTTATAATTTGGAGTATTTATGAGGATGACACACTCCAATATATATATATAATTAATTAATTATATATATACTATATATATTATTTATTATAATATTTATATATATTTATATTATTATTTATTAAATATATATATTATATATATTACTACTATATATATATATATATATATAATATATATATATATATATTATAATTATATAATATAAATATATATTAATATTATATATTAAGTATATATATATATATATATATTATTAATATTATTATATATATATATATATTACTATATTATAATATAATAATTATATTAATATATTATGATATCAATACTGTAATTAGATTAATTAATATATTATATATATATTATTACTATGTACAAAATAACAATCAGAATACCTTATTGAGCCCCTGCATTGCCGAATTATGTTAATGAAAACACTCACTCAAAATTAATACAGTGACCTGGATATAAGTAGATTGTGTGGAAAATATCCTTTTAAATTAGCATTTATTATAAATAAGAAAAAAAATTATATATTTTGTTTTTATTATATTATTATTATTTTAATTATTTATTAATTATGATCTAATTATTATTAGATTATTATATTATTATTATTATTTATTATTATTGTATATTATTATTTTATATTAATTATATTATTATTTTTTATTTATTTATTTATTTATTATTTTTGTTATTATTTATTTTATTATTATTATTTATTAATTATTATTATATTATTATTATTTATATTTTTCATATATTATTATTATATTATTTATTATTATTATTATTATTATTATTATTGTTATATATTATTATTATTATTATTATTATTATTATTATTTTTTTTTTTATACTCACTATTTAAAAAGTTATTATACTTTCATTAATATTATTGAACTATACAAGTTAATATACTCTCACGAAAATTTCTGAACTACTATGTGAGATTCATCCTTTCTCGAAAGACTCAGTAGTTAAATCTTTAAGTTATTTTGTTAGTAAAGTTTAATTTTTTTTTTTCATGGACTTACTTAACCACGTTTTATACTTTAAAGCACATAATATACTGAATTATAAACGAATAATTATAATTTATATAAAATTCTTATACTTACTATTATATATATCCTACTAGTGCGTGAGGGCTGTTCGACAATACATTTTTTGTCAAGTTTAATTCATAAGGTTATACTCTAGTATTTCTCTACTGGTGTTTCAGTGGCAAAAGTTAGCTATACTATAGATTAATATAGCTTTTCATTTTAGTATACATATTACTTAAACATGGTGAGAAATCAATTAATAGCAAAATGTACAGTAAAATGTATTAGAATTATCCAAGTATCTCACCTTTATCACTAGGTTGTTACTTTCCAAACAAGATGAAAATTTATAACTCAAAGTTGAGAGATATTTTTCAAATTGCCTCACGATCATAGGTGTATCACCTGTGTTATAACATGTGTCTCTATAAGAAAATATCCAGTGAAGTAAGACTAAAATATGATTTAACAAATAGAAATAACATAAAGAACATTTTAAAATCTTATTATATTAATATTAATGAAATGAAAATAATATATATATTCTAATTATTATAATGTATACAGATATGAATAATATAAAAAAATGAGGAATATATGGAACTCTTCCTTATCATTCAGTTACCATATACGCCGGGTTCTTAATCCATCTGCTACTCAATAGATAAGTTACGAAGAGATATTTATCATTAAGTGAGTTAACGTGGTATATCACACACATCATTGAATAAAAAAATAACTTACATAAAAAAAACGAAAGGTTCAAAATCTTAAATTCTTCGGGAGAAAGAAAATATATTTATGACTAATTGTTCATTGGTAAATATCATTAATATCTTTACATAATCACAATTCTTTGGTTTGAAAATTATATGTATCAAAAGTCATCTAAAATTTCTACAGAACATTTAATTCAATTAGAGATGTGTTATATAGGTGTGAAACTATTGCGTGAGAGGACAACAATTTATAGAGTATTACTTAAGTATCACACACTCGCAAAGCGTTATTGTGAATAATTTTATGTTACACTAAGCGTGATTCTATATTAAAATGTGTGTTATTCTCTCTACAATATAAAAACATTTGGAGCTTATATAAAACCAAAGGTAACATCAATATATAATAAGTAAAGTATATAATTATATAGAATACATTATCTTGTTTACTCTGTACACAAAGATGAATGAGTATTAATAGATGAAATTTATGACATTTTTTCTTTTCTCATAAAACTAATATGTAAAGAAAGTATTAGATATAACTAAAAGTTTATAAAGCTCTAGAAACCTAAAACTAATGATAAATAGAGTCGGAAAATCACATTAAAAGTTAAATATTATACAAGAAATAGATAGGAATACTGTAAATGAGTGAATGACATTCCCTTCTTCAATATATGAATAATATTGTTCTCACTTTAATATCTATGACAAATAAAATATTGAAATTTTTTTTTTTCTCTTAGAAAAATGACGTTCTACACTCACACTAGAAGAGAGAAATTTCTCAGCTTCTTTATATATCATTCTCTAAAAGTCTTAATTTTTTAACGTTGTTAGCGGACGTTAGAATTGTAATCAAATGAATTATGAGACAAATAGACAAAACATATTATATTTTATATATATAAAATATTAAATATTAGCCTAATTCTTTTAGATTTAATAAATATTCTGATATAGACTAAGCTATTCAAAATTAAATTTTGAATATAATAATAAACATTTCAATGCAGTTTAAAATAAACTTAAATAATATTTTAGGACATATTTTTTAACGTTATGCCCTAATATTTTACCATACATAGCTCTGTAGTAAAAAATCAAAATATAATAGTTTACTCTAGCAGATACAATTATATCACTAAATATAATTCAAAATCATGACTTCATAAGAAAATATAACATTTAATTAATATTTTCCTTACATGTTAAATTAAGTCTTTTTAACTGAAGAGATACAAATATGTCACTATTTCGTTGCTGTGAGATTTTTAATATAGACTAACATTGATTTGTATTGTTCTGAGTAATGAGAAACCTCTCTCTACAGAAGCATTCCCATGAACTTATGAAAAGAATGAGGTTATTTATAGTTAATACAGAAAAGTTTTACATATTTTTATAAAATTTCAATGAAAAGTGCAAACCAGTTCAGTGTTATTCACCTTCTCATCAAAAATTTTTTCAGAAGTTTCAAAGTGACATAGAAATTATAGTATATATCTCAATAAAGAGTTCTAATAATTCATCTCTTAGATATATATATCTAGACCTCGAACCTAATGAAATCACATTAAAATAGATTCAGAATACTGCAAGTGTTCCTTAAATAATTGATCTCGTTATTACCTACCATGTTATAAATGAGCTATATATATATACCATCGTAGTTGACAAACAACTAACTTAATGTCTTTGTGATTGAATATTTAAGAGGACTTCTTTCTACTAACTTCTGGATAAGTACCTGCAAGAATAACATACAATCTTCTCTAAATTTTAAAATTTCTGGAGTTTGCAGCCTTCGAGGTGCATTCCTAATTCCCTCTTTTGCTGTATATGATACAGGTCCATATTTTCTGCATTTATGAAATTTTTTTTATCCTTTAAGTTAATTTTCATTAAAACTTTGACGTCTGAACAATAAATGTCCAGTTTTAGAATTTGGAACTAATAAATTTTTTACTTAAAATTTAAATTCATATTTTTATTTATTCAACAATTTAAATTCTTGCTTTAGGAAGAAGAGAATCATGAATGATATTCTTGTGCTCTTTACTTTCCTCCTCCTCCAAAGACAAAACACCTTTCTAACATCCCTTGAGCTAACTGAGCTTCCTTAAGATCTCCCTTTTTAAGAGGATTTCGAAGTCGATATGTGGCTTCACTATACTTTCTTTAGGGGTTAAGCCCAAAATTGATTCCTGAAAATCATATAAATTGGATTGTAAAATTTATTTCCCTGTGTTTTCCCTGCAAACTTTCAATTTCCCTGTGTTTTCCCTGTTGGTATACACTATGTATATGAAAAATTTCAGTTTTATATATATAGATTTCAATCTATTTTTTATTTATATATATATTATATAATATGTAGATTATATATGATATATATTATATATATATATATATAAATATACTATATATATAATATATATATATAATATAATATATATTATTAATATATATAGGTTGTGATGTTAAACCCTTTTCAAGCAGGGCAAACCGACAGGGACCCATCTCTGGGGAAGATGATCAAGTATTTTCTGCCCCGGCGGGGTGGTACTGCAAGATTACACAATTCCCCTCCCCTCCACGCAGGAGGGTTTTACTGCCAAAAGAGCCAGGCTGCTGCCGGGCCCACAGTCATATTTACACTACTTTACTATTGTCCTCCTACTACTTATTTATCTATGTCTCAAATCTGCCTTCTATATATATGTACTATCTTTACTCTCAATTGATAGGGAAGACTACTACTTCCTACGGTCGGAGATTCGAGAGCTAATACTCTACTCACTATATATATATATACTCTATATTAACTGAGGTACTCCCTACTACTTATATATAAATAATTACTGCCTACTGAGCCAATAAAATCAGTAAGTTATTTGGACTCTATATAATTATAGTAATTCCAGTGTGCTAGTTGCTACTTTAGAGATTGGTACACTCTCACTATTGTGTCCTGTAATCTACACCAATTCCGTAACCCTACCCCAGGTATTCACACATATGGTTAATATTCAACTTGTATACATACCATGTATACCCCTATACTAATCACACTCACAACTCAAAAACCCTCACTATACCTTAGCCGTAACCTAAACATCTAATCCCAAACACTCAATACATCTACTATACAATTAAATGATTAACGTCTAACCAACAAAATCTATAAGTAAACTTAACCATATTCCTGAAAATAAACATACAATATCACATAGCTATCATACAAGATGCCTCCCTCGCCCAAAATACCCCTCTCCCCACAATCCTCCATCATCTACTCACACTCAATTCTATAGGCTAACGATGCCATATATTCCCCTCCCAACCTCCCCACCACTCCCTTTTAACACTTGATCCACAACAGGCCTACTATACCATATCATTAATACAATAACTATTAAACTTAACTCAACTTCACCATACACTCATATCATACTCACCCTCGCAATACGCATTAATAAAATCCCAATCTTGTACCATACTCCTCCTGAACAAGACCACTACAACATCTTCAACCTTTATATTTCCCACCCGCACCAACCCCAAACCGCCCCCAAACCCAACCTCACTCCTCCTCCCTATATAACACTAATTAAGCACGATTAAACACCCAAATCTTATATATCACCTTGTGTATGAGACTGATCTCTATAAACGTATACCCACCACACTGCCTTAGGTTACTCACGTAAAGTAGCTCCCATCTGATCCCCGGATATATATATAATATGACAACCATAATCCTTTAGTAGAATATTATGGATAAATATCCCTGAATATATCCTTAACTCATAAAAAACTCTCACTACCTACCAGAGATATTAATCCTCAATCCCCAAGCCAATCAAATCTCCCATCACTATTCATCACCGAGACGTTATACACATGTTTTGTGACTCATCCCCTCCAACTTCAGTCACTACAGTAACTAATCACTATGTAGGACTAACACATACCTAATACTTACTAGATCACTACTAAATATAACATGATTCATCTCTAATACCTATCCTTTTTATTATTTATTTTATTCCAACCATTTATAATCATATTTATTTTAATATTATTATCCCTATAGTTACCTCCTTGGGGGTGACCTTACTTATTTATACTCTATACAACAACTCAACTAACCATAACTTTCAGAAAAAAAAGACCACCACATTTATTATTCATCAAATATAAAAGTACTAAACTGGACATAGATTAATTATTACTAACCATATAAATCAAAGCCTTTTAAGACTTGAATCAATTACTAATTGAATACTTATTTATATATAACAATAACTATTTAAATACCATCCAGTTCATTTAAAAAACAACACAAAGTATCATAAAATCAGCCAATCTCTATAATACAATCACTTAAATTATAGGGCTAACAAGGTAAAATACTAACTAAAATCCTAAATATACTATCCCCCGATAATATACAGTCAATACTTTATATTAAAAACAAATGATTTAAAATAACTGAAACTCAGACCATACACCACACTAACCATAATATAATATTAATAATATATTAATAACTAACCAAATAATAATACTAATATCACCTAATATACCATACTCACTACAGATACTCTAATTCTCTATCACTAACCTAATACTAACTAGACTTAACTAACAAAGTTTACAGAGATTACCTACTACTAAAAATACCAACATAACTCTATATAACGCATTAGGATAATAAGATAAAACCTTGGAGCAGGTTATCAAAAATATAAAAAGTATATAAACAACTCACTAAAAACAATCACCCCTTTCACCTCACACGTAAATCCTCACCCATCTACTTGCCTCGTACCTCAATAACTTACCTATCCCTTTACCTCTAATATAATAACATACAAGTAGAAAGCTGTCTCAGTGAGCAAAAACATCTCTACATAGCTATGTATATTCTCCTCACCTATGATGAGAACCTACTCTCCCTATATTTAATAGGGTTAACCAAAAAAACAATTCGAAGAATAATACTGTCTCCAATATGAAATCCATATTCAATCACCCTCCACTCATCCTATTTTTATACAACCATACTATGTATATTTCACAGCAGAGCAATTTTACAAAACCCTATATAATATATAATATATATCATACCATGCAAAACTATAAGTGACTACAGACTTACGATCTTCAATACTTTACAACACTCACTGAAGTCAACCTCTAGGGAGGAAAAGCATATTACTCTCATTCAACTACAGGAATCTTTAACAATAATGCTTGAGAAATACACATATATGTAGATATATATGTATTTACACCCCAATCTCGGCAACATCTTTATTAAAACATTCCCCCATTTATCCTAAATTATTATTTTGAAAACTAAAAAAGACCTTCCACTCCTCTATACGTCTCCATTCTCACGCCTCACGATCTGTCAATGCTCTTAATCGGCACGAGCATCGATTTCCACGCCGATACTCCTTCTCCATAATCTTCAGTCCACAATATCAGTCCAATTAGACTGGCTGGGCTATGGCGCTGGGGCAGGAAAAACGTACATTGAATCTATATTTATGAGAAGCACTACATCATCCTATATCCACATATCTCTCCTCACACATCATTCACCCTCTCGGTCTTTCTCATCCAGCCCTCTCATCCCCCTCCCAGCCAATTCCTCACTACTCACCAACCTCATGTCTACTGTAGTGTCTGCAACTCAAATTGCTGTCACCATGCGACCTACTCACACAACACAGCCTTACTATCAATACGCTCTCACACAACCACACACCAATACATATTATAAGACTCGTGCCTGTCAACCGAACCATCAAATCTGCTCTCCAACACAAGCCATCATCACACTATACTCTCATTACATGACTATAACCCGACCTATCCATGACTTTACTACACCAATATATTTGTCTTATTGTCACCACTGTTTCCCCCTTCACAGACCATACCGTCTGATCCCTCATACACCTTTTACTCTATCAACAAAATTCACTGCTCATATCCTCACCTTCCCTTATTTGTAAACCACTACATTGAATCATAATAGGCTCGGCTTTTCATAATGAGCATTTCCATGTTTTACGCTCAGCTCTAGAATATGTCATCTAACACTCACACTGTCGCGAGTGAAAAACAGCCCTCTCACACTCCATAAAACTGCAAAACGGCGTACCACAGGGCCCCCTTTCCCTCTTTGGCATTCCTTCTTCAATCTCTTTTACAGCAGATCGTGCCCTAACCCCACCGTGAGTCCAACCATTGCTTTTCCCAACCAATATAAGTAATCCTTATTTTATATACTTTACACGTGCTTCTAATAGTATCGACCAATCACACCGAAATTTCATTTCCCCTAAAATCATGGATATAATCCCAGCTTGTCAAACACATCAGCCATGCCCAGCGTACAACCTTATATCGGCTATTAAATACTATACAATTTATAGATATAGAAACTTTGGATACTAATATAATAATATTACCTAAATAGTAATAATGACATGGCTTCTCTCCCCCTTAAATCCTACCTATTACGTCATCTACTAACCATGAGACTCGCCACCCAATCCTCACTCATACCATATAGTCTACTATTTGAAACATCAACAACCCCCTTCCGCGTAAACAAAACCCCAAAATATATACTTACGACACACATATTGACTTCTCCCCCCACTAGACCAAATTTAACTTCTTCCAACCCTAATAAACGGAAATTAAACACCTCACTTACGAACATCTCTACTCACCATACACAGACTTTCTAAGCGCACCAGAAAGCACACCCTTAATCCACATCAAAGAATCTCTACAAACAAAACTCCTTCAGAAACTAATAATAACATAACTTAATGCATTCTAACCCCGCATGGTTCTTCAGCTACTAATATACTCAATCCAACTTTAAATATATTAAATTGCAACAACCTTTCTACACTTAAGCTCACTAACTAATAATAGATATTTTCCAAACGGAAATTGTTAACAAAAACAACCCCCATATCTCTCAGCATTTACAGGACGATGAACACATAATCACTTTTTCCCTCAATCCCTGCCCCACTAATTTGAAAACTCAATATTATAATATAATTCCTACTAAGGTAGTGGACACAATTTTTTTACAGAAAACACTTACTCAAATCCAATATAACTTTCATCCACTAATGCCACCGAATATAGATATCTATATCTACCCCCCTCTACTACTTCTACCAAGCTCAAAACTTTATATATAATAAATATAATAATATTAATGTACAATAAATCTAAATCAAAACACCATTCTTCCACCTCACTAAAACTCACCCCCAACACCCTCACCCGTATATCTTGTATGCAAATCTCTTACCACAACCTCTATTTACATAACAGACTATTAACTAACACATATCTCTATCAAAAATCGCTATTATAAGAATAATCCCGAAATATACAATAATTATTTTATAAAATTGTAATTCCTACTATATTAACACCCCATATATTCTCCCATATTTAAAATCACTCCTCCCCGCCTACAATATTAGATATTTCACTGTCTCATGATGAGCACAATCACAAGATGTATACCTCGAAACCCACGGAAATATCAGAGATTCAGGCCACTCTAGCTATTTAACCAAATCTTCATGTCGCAATTAATATAATATTCATAGTATTATTTAAATTCATAATATCGATTTAATGATCAACGTTATAATCCTCCCATAGCTTAAATGCTCAACTAGTATGTCGTAAATTAAATATTAGCCTCACTCCTGGATCACTAATATATTATCGTGACTATTTCCTATCTCACTGTGAGTCATTTTGCAACCTCCAGCCCTTCGAGCTACGCTTAGCTCCCCGTTACTAACTTAAGCTCTGTAACTTTCATTATTCTTGGAACCTGAGTTTTGATACCGATTACCCATAAGAGACTCTCAAGTGTGACCGTGCTAATATATCTCGGAGTGCGTGATTTAGTTCACCCTTAATCCTAATTAAAATTAAGGATTGATGTATCCATAAGGGCAGATAAATTTGAATGTGATATTGTATGAATATAATTGTAATATTAAATTTAATTTAAATTATAAAATTATATCTCACAGTATTTAATAGTAATGGCCCTATCATCACGATTACAAAAAAATTTGTGAACTTAAAAAGCTCGGGTCTCAAAGATACCGAAGACAATAACAAATCCGATATCACAAAAAATTTACTTTAGCGATACCGATACACCGATACTTGCTTACCTTTGGCGATACCAATTCCGATACAATGTATCTAGATAGTAATACTTAAGATGTGTAAATAGGATTTATAAGATTTGATATCGGTGAAGTTATAATCTTAACAAAACTTATTTAGAGGATTTTAAAAGCCACCATTTGCTAATGATTGGATCGTTATTTTTTATCAAGAATCACAAGACTAATACGAAGTATGAAAAATTAGTGATAAGCACAAAAATAATCTGGATCCTAGTATTATTCAATGGGCTTAAATTTTGCTATATTATTGCAGTATGAGATTTTAGTTGGAATTAAAGTTAATATTGCATTAAATATATCGTGATTATATGGAGTGGAGCATTTTTTGTTCTAAGGTATATTATAAATTATGAATTTATCATATTTTGTAACAGACAAAATGTTAATACATTTGCTAAATGCCGGCTTATTAATTTATCCCCCTTGAGATATAATGGGCATATCAATAGCCTGGAATAAATCATTTTAATATTACTGCATCACAAAATATATGAATATTGAAATTAACAGATTCGTGAAAACCAATTAATTATTATTTACATTATTTATTATATTTATTTACTAGTATTATATTTGTTTCTTTCTTTATTATTATTTATAATTATTACATTATATATTATTATATTATATTATATATTATATATATAGTATTATTATTAAATTATTTATTATCTTCTATTATTTAATTATAATTATATATATTATTATTTATATTATATATTCATCATTATCATAATTTAATTATATATTATGTATTATTAATTACTATTTAATAAAGAGTAGCAATGTATTATAATTTTATTATGGTGCAATAAAAAATTTATAAAAATTCATATCTTATAATTAAATAAAATAGTAGATCTTGGGTGACAATAATCTGTCTAAAAATGATTCGTATATGAAATAGATCAGAAACAGAATAATCTTTTCTAATTATACTAAACTCGTCGCCTGAGGTTTAAGAGATAAAAAATTCACTATTCTCACACTCGTCAACTCACCCAGCAACATATTGGAACAATATTTTTTTCCAAGCATTACCAATTTTCCCTTTCGAGAAAATTAATTATTTGTAGTGAAAAAAAAATTATGTTATAATATATAATATAATGAGAGATAATAAATTTAATAATACAAAAAATTAATAATATAATAGAAATGTAATTCTAACCGTATACTTATATATAAATATATAATTATTCCTACTCTGCTATGAATATATGAATATATTGATGATAGTTCCTCCTGCAGATATGTCACAGAGAAAGCAAGAATGATGATGCATAGTAAAAATTGAGTTTAGTGTTAAAACCTGACAATTTGCAATCATACGCCGACTGAATTATCTATTTAAAACCAATACACCCACAACCAGCCCAAACATATTTCATCAGACAGGTCTGCCTCTTTTAGGAGAGTGAAATTCTCAAATATGACAAGCTCTGATTCTCTCTCTAAAAAACTGAAGAGCATCGCTTTTTTCGTGAATGGTGCTGAATTGAAGTATAAGTAAGTGCGGCGAGTTGCTTTTGTGAATTAACAAAGAGAAAAAAAATAAAAGATATAATTAACTATATATATAAATAAATAACTTACACAAAAAAGAAAAAAGAAAAAGAAAAATTTGAAAAAGAAAAAAAAACGATGAGGTCAATCTGGACGGTAGAGATTGCACGAATGGAAGAGATATTTGATTCAGAGGCGTAAATACTCTGTATGCACTGCTTACCTTTTAAAAGTCACCCTCCTATTTCGCGCCGATGGCACTCTCTGTGGTACTTTGTATTATCAGGTTCGGCTTTTACGTTCATGAGTGTGATATTTAGCATATATTTCTATCAAAAAGGATCGAAAATCGCGACTACTTTCAGAAACTTTGCTAATCAGATCACACAGTTCCCATTGCTCGATTTGGGCTCTAGTTACGTTGGGGAGGAGCCTTTATAGAATTCTCAGCCTCTATGTTTATATAATCTTTTCGTGAACCTTCATTCTCTCACATATGCTTTAATTAAAAAAATAATGGTATTTGATTTTACTGTATATTTATACTGTTATCAGTCTGTGTTACACTGCTCTAAACCTTGAATTCTTTTGGATTTGTATGAAACAGACGAGGCACAAATTTTAGTTTGAATATTTTATGTATACATTAAGCACATATTCTTAAAATTGTATGATAACTTAAACACTCTCGTAACAATATTATTGTGTGTATAAAGACCCTTGAGTATTGGCGTCTTAGATACTAATATGATCGTTTCGAACTCCATTATATATCCGAAGTAATGGTCAATTTAGATTAAGGGGAGCTTGAATTTTTTTTATTATATAAAACTAAGCATGGATATATAGTTATATGTATTGAGCTAAATGTATATTGATAGAGTAAGTTTTAGTATTTGAGTTTAATACTTATTTGTAATTTTCAAGACGGTATACAAACTGAAAATATAATTTATTTATAAAACTTTTTAGAATTGACGCTATATACGTCAAATAGTGATTGTCACTCATAATTGATGGTTATAAACTTTAGTCACTCTCAGTGCATATAGATTTGTGCAAATATATGAGTTCACAATTTTTCACTATAAAATTAAATATTAATGTCTCCGCTTATGACTGTACTAATAGCGACTATCATGTATCCGACATTATCAATAAAATATATTTAGAACAGACATATAATTAAATTCTGGAGTTATTTTGAGAGTTATAGCTCGCAAAAAAAATATACAATAATTAAAAAATAATAGCACTGCAAGCATATTTATAAAGATTTATAATTTATATTTTTTTGAGGAATCTTATAAATTGAAAGATGACATAATTTAATAAACGTATAATCATAACAAATAGAATATATGATTAAGATATTTATTTTAATCTATTTATTCACTATAATTTATCTTGAATACATTCCTCACTCACGACTCTTGCTCATTTTTGTATTCTTTTGAATAGAGGTCACTTAATTAAGACCAACCTCATATACATAAAGATACAGAATCATAATTTGCTTCACACACACTCGTGCTGAAGAGAATACCTTGCTGCCCTCTTCTTAGCTCTATCATTGAGAATACTTTAGCCACGCAAACTTTAGTATACTTAAACACCTATCCTTTTCCATCATGCCGGTGCAGTGTGCACCATTAAAAGAAAGCCGGGTGAATTAGGTGCGTATATTTCTATTCAATGGATATACTTAATAAACAGTCCACTCCAGACCTCCTTGGGGAGTATGTGAATCGACACGGAAACAGGGTTGCCTAAAGGTGAAAGAGGAAGGAGGAGGAAGAGAGAGGAGTGAAAGAATGTGGAGAGGAGAGGAACATTTACTGCAACCAGCAATCCGCAAAGATTTGATCCAACTTGATCGTCAACTTTAAGTGGTGTTCGCTGGATATATGCAGGCCCTTCACTTCTGAGAAGTGATTTAGAAATGGTATCAAGAACTCAAATCTTTTTTTAAGTTCATTTACAAATATAAAAATGTTATCGTTGAAAATATATGTTTCTGTATAAATATGTTTAGCCCTTTCCAAGATAAAAAAAATATATAAGATATATATAATAGAATATATATATATAGTGAGTAATATCGCACTTTAAGATTATATATAGATGAATAGTAATCAGGTAACTATAAACCGAAATACATCAGAAGTTTTATGTAAAAATTTGACCTTAATTACAAATAATCAATAAGTAATAATCACAGCCTATATAGATGGATCAGTTTAGAGGGAAAGGTTGGATAGTGGTTGCGATTTTGTGATTTACTGCTTTAGGGTATGTAAAAAACGTAATTTGTAAGTGTTATAAACCAAAAAAAAATAAAATTTATTTATTTATTTATTTATTATTGATTTTATTTTTTTCTTAATGGTTCTGAAACAATTATTTTCGAAATCTAAAGATCCAATAACATATATAAAGAACCAATATTGTTGTTATACCGAAATGTGTTATTCTAAGCGCGCAGGGCTCCCAGCACCGGCCGGAGCAACTCCTTGAATTGCCTATACAATCTTTCTAGAAACCAACTCTGATCCTCTCACCGAAATTTCAGTTTATATCGATCATTATTTTTTTTAATTGGGGAAGGGTGCCCCCCTTCGGGGAACCCATCGCAGGCGTAACTTCGTATACATCTGAGGTTTTGTTACCTATCTAACGTCTCCAAATTAGCACGATTTCGATAAGTTCGGGAGTCGGAGGCAGGCAGGCATTCGGCGTCGGAGTCAGAGCCGGATGCGATAGAAGCAACCGCGGCGGAAATAATAACAGAGTGCGCGTAAAAAAAACGATCAAAATGTGATTTACTGCTGCAGCGACTCCAGTCGATTCCTCGGAATTCGAATCTTCGGAGACCAGTCAATACTAGTACATAATAATGGTACTGTGTTGCGCACGGCGCGCGCTCAGCGCGCGCTAACAGTAAATCCTCGTACTCCGAGCGAATTACGTCATCACGCTCGAGCCTAACTCACGTTAGGCTTAACTCATTCTTGGGTTTGGAAAGCCAAAAGGGATAAACGCGGGCGTAGCGGCCACGCTCTCGGGGGTGACCCCCCTCTATTATACATCCTATCAGACTTGAAATTACACGGATTGCGTCCTTTACCCATATCGATAGATTTATTCAAGTTTCAGACGTATAACTCTATTCCCTTTATACGAGAAGGGTGCTAGAGTCAAACTGCCGCCGTGAGAGGATCCAGGACAGGTTGGTGTTTCTTTAGGTAACTGGTTATGAGAGTGGTAGAAATTGCTATCTGGCTTTCTTTTAACAAGCTCTTTGAATCGACATGGGTTTTCTTTCTATAAATTCTAAAAGTGTTAAATAAAAAATTGATAGATCGTTTGAGGGGAAACAAATTCGTAATGCACGTAAAAACAAAAGATGTAGAGTCCTACCTTGTTGAAAGCATAAAGGAATACCAATTCATGTAGTTTCATTTGTGAAGTTCTTTCTAATAATATTGAAAAGATGTTACAGTTACAGTGTCATCGCCACTTCACAGAGGGTATCCAAGAAAGGTATGAATTATTTGATAAGGCTCTACCAGAGATATGTAGATTGGTTATTTATAAGAATTGATAAATGTCAGAATATCCCTGAGGGTTTTATTATATGAGGGAATGCACAAAAAACGTTCGTCGACGTAGAGTAAAGCTGCTAGAGTGTAAACGCTGCAAAGTTAGGTATTGGGGAAAAAAATTGATATTTTTCAAACCAACTCCATGAAACAAATTGCTATAAATAGGAGAAAGTGGTGACCCAACTAAAACCCTTGTTTCTGTTTAAATAAGTTAGAATTGATAATGAAAAAAGTTATGTTCTAATGTCATATAATAAGTTTGTTTTATAAAGTCAAAATGATATGCCAAAATAGCTGTGAAACTTGTAAAATGATGTTCAGTAGAGAGGAGAGCTAAAGGACCGGGTACTGATGTAACAAAGCGAATATTGCATCGAAACTTACAAAATGAAATGTCCCGTGGGTCAATATTTTGATTTTTAAATCAGATGGAAGTTTTGTGGGTGGTAGTAATATGGAGATGGTGAAGATGTTACCTACAAGAGGGGCCTAAGCTGTTCACGCCAGCCATTTTGCTAAATTGTAGGTAATGGTTAATTCGTGTTAGAAAAATAATCGACGTAAAGAACATTAGGTTTGTTGAACCTTTTGGTAGCCTAATTTGTGATAGTTGGGGCATATATGCCGTTTTCTTATTATTGTAAATGTTTTAGGTTTTAGGTTTATTTTCAATGATTTTATTAAAAATTAGCACTTACGCATCATAGATCGACGTTTAATCAGAAAACAATATCAAATACATGGAACCCTCCATTAATGTCGCAGATGTAATAATCTATTAAGGAAAATGATAGAATTTCATATTGCATTGTAAATAGTAAAAGTAACTTTAATAAAATAGCAGGTGAAATGAATATAGACTGTGACAGACAAAATTTAATGAATGAAAAGTAACAAAATTTTTCAAGAAGTCATAGATAGAAAATTGGATCATCAACACCATGCCAACTGAAATAATTGTTTCATACTTCAGACCTTCTTTAAACGCAGGAGCTTCTTTCTTGTTCATATCAATCCCACCTGAGGAGGCCGTTACTAAGGCGGCGAAAGCTATGGAATTAAAATATATTTAGATATGTAAATAAATATGTGTAATTGTGTGTACTGATGTGTTTGTGTTTAACAACTGCTGATTTTATGTATTTACTTTGAAAATTAAAAGGACTTTGTAAAGTGTGTATTTCATAAGCATTCCAGCAAAATATATATATATAATAGTAGTATGGTAAACTTTTATATATATATATATATATATATATTATATATATATATATATATAGTATATATATTATACTATATATATATATATATTATATATTATATATATTAATATGCTGAATCAAAATTAGACAGTAAATTCCTAATGAACACTCAAAATGACGATGAATAATTACCTAAATTATCATGACGATGGTCAGCGAAATTTTAGTGTGAAATTTGTTGATAAAACAACCTAGTTGATTTCCACTCACCGTGCAAGATATCACACTGAAAATTTACTTATAATTTTGTTTGTTTTTCTTTCTGATCGTACAAGAAATAAAGGTATGTTTGGATATATTTTCATATATATATATATATATATATATGATATATATATACGTTCACATGGAAGGTTGCGCATGAGAGATTGATATACATGGATTAGGGGGGAGTACAAGTAGCATATAGTATATATATAATAACCCATGGAAGCGGGTAAGCCACGAACGTGTGATATTATAAGTGAGGCAGAAGTCGATAGGAGCTTAGTCGACGTGCTCGTGAGCTTTGCCATCGAAGGGCTCGAGCGCTGTGAGTTGTTCGATGATACAGGAGTGGCGAATGCAAGCCGGAGAGATATCGATCCGCTACGCGCACTACTAACATGCGGTCTTATGTGGATACTGCGAAGAGGGTCACTGAGTGGGTGAAGGCGCAGTATTTGAGGAGCTAGTGATCATAAAACAATTACTGGAAATACAAGTAGTAAAATTATATATTAATATATGAATGAATATAAATATATATATATATTATATTATACTATATTAGTGGCCTGGAGAGGTTGTACTATATATATATATAGGTATATATATATAAGTATATTATATACTATATATATATATATATATATATATATATATATATATTATTATATATATAATATATTATATATACTGAATCATTTTTATGGAGTATATATATATATATATATATATATATATATATATATATATATATAGTATACTGTATATATATATATATATATATATATATATATATATATATATATATATATATATATATATTATACTATATATATAAATATAATTATATATATATATATATATATAATATATAATATATATATATAATATATATAATATTATATACATATATATATATATAATATATATATATATTAGTAATATATATATGATATTATATATATATATATATATAATATATATATATATATATATATATATATATTTATATATATACTGGGTATATTAAAATATATATATTATATATATATATATATATAGTATATAATATATTATATATATATATATATATAATATATATATATATATATATATATATATAATATATATATATATATATAATCCTAACTACCATAAAAATAAGAATATTACAGTTTATTTTCTTTTTCTTTTTAGTTTCCATATGAATATCTTCGACACGAGTAGATATTGCTTTTGCTCTTCGTCATTAGTAAATGTTTGGATTTTGGTTTAAAAAACATTTAGCCAACTCCGTGCCTCTTAAGCCTAAAAGATTAAAAATACAGTTGGTTCGCTATGTTATATAAAATTCAAAAGGTTTTTAAAACCCAAATGTTCTCTAATCTAATCTATGTAATAATTTCTTTTGGAGGAAGATTTTAAATTTTTTACCATTTTAAATTTGCTTCTGTACCAACAGCATCATCGAAAAGAATCAAGTCCGTATAAATCACCTATAAATTTGTTTCTTCATAAATATTATAGCTGCATCAATTACCCTTCTTGTCAATCAACTGTGATGCATTAACATTCTTTAAGAAAGAAACATCATTCATTTTAGATAATTAACCAACTGTAGCTTCAAGTCAAAATCTCACATATATTGATGCAATGAAAGGACAAGTTGATTCGATTCCTTTTTTTCATGTGCTGTAATTTTAAATTCACCCATAAACAAGTTAATTTTAAGAACAATTATGACATGCCTTTCAACATGAAAGGTGAAAAGTACCAGAGCTCTGAATTTAAGTGTCACTAGAACCCAGCTCCCTCCCGAATTTTCTGTTCCAACATGAAAAACCCCAAAAACAAACCAATTCACCACGCTCTCACAATTTAAGGTTCTTTGTAAAGTGCAAAAACTGGGGCTGAGGGTGTCTCAAGCCAGATGTTCCACAACTTCAATTCATCTGCCTTTACCTTACTCCTCATCCTCTTCAACCCTAAGTGCGCGGAAAGAGCTTTTCCAACTCTATATAGTGTACAGCTCGTTTTCAATTTCCACAAACCTGGAAAAAATTCGACCTCTCTGATATCCAGCGACCCATATCTTTCAGCAACCGTACTTGTAAACTAATGAAGCAAGAATGGAATCCCTTTCTCTTCCTAAATTGGAGAGACTTCAAACTTTCTCCTCTTATCAGTTTAGATTTCCATTATATCGATCTATATTGTACCTTTTATTTCATTGAACCATGACTTCCGCGAGGCTTTTTCGAGTGATAAAATGGTCATATCTAATATTTGACTAAATATCTACTAAGCCAACGCAGCAATTCAAATTGTCTAATTGATGAAATTTATAAGTGTAATCATTCACAAAGCAATTTGATATTTGACGAATAAATTCATTACTAGAGTTCTAGAATCCACAAAAATAAAGGTATTTTATAAATTTTTTTAAAATACATTTTCGAATGAAATCCTGATGAGTATAAACCGAAAGTATTTAAGACCTTTATTTCATGCCAAAATAACGTTCTACGAAATACTTGCATTTATCATGCCCAACAGGGGGCTAATCTTTATAACCAGCAAGCTTTATATTACCTCTTAAAGAGATAAACAAATTTCAAATGAAAAAAAATTTTAATATGAATTTTTTTGCAGACCAATCAGTGCTTTCAGGATATCATCACTGCTCGACGTGGGCTCATAATTACTGCACTAGAAATCTGAATATACTAAGACAACCAAATTCTAAGATACAAAATCAAATTATTTTTTCCATAATCTGAAAACATTTAACCTGAAATTTAAGGGATGAGAAAAGTGAATCCAGATTTAAAAGAACAATTAAGAGAATATATATCCTCTTTCGCAAAATTAACAACTGAAATTTTGTTAAATTTTTTTTTCTTTTCATATCAATTCGAAACATTCATGTGGAATATTTGAGCAAACTTTCCAATGAATTCTTGAAACATCTAATTTGCTTAATTAATTATATACTTAGTAAAGGGTATTATTATTATTATTATTATTATTATTATTATTATTATTATTATTATTATTATTATTATTATTATTATTATTATTATTATTATTATTATTATTATTATTAATAATATAATTTTATGTATAATATTATTATTAATATATCTATTTATTATTATTATTAATTATTATCATTATGTATGATTATTAATTATTATTATATTATTATTATTAATTATTATATATTAATATATATTATATTATTATGTATTATATTATTATTATTATTATTATTATTATTATTATTATTATTATTATTATTATTATTATTATTATTATTATTATTATTATTATTATTATTATTATTATTATTATTATAATTATTATTATTAATATTATTATTATTATTATTATTATTATTATTATTATTATTATTAAATTATATTATTATTATTGATTATTATTATTTTAGTATTATTATTATATTGATATTATTATTATATTATTATTATTATCTATTATTATTGTTGTAGATATGACTTAAATTTGTGTATTTACCAGAAATTCAAGATGAACAAAGGATTACTCTTGTTCTTCCTCTTGGTGGCCTTAATTGCACTTTTCTCCACCCCTGCATCCACAGCTCCCACAAAAGAAATAATTCAACCCATTAAACCCGGTATATATATATATATATATATTATATATAATATTATATATATACATATATATATAGTTATATTATATATATATAGTATATAATAATATTATAATAATAGATTATATATATATATATATATATATAGATAAGAAAATTTAAACAAATAAAATTATTTAGAACTATTATTTTTATAAGATAATATAGATATAATATATAATCTAATATATATATATACGTAGTATATATATTATATATAGTATATAATATATATTATATATTATCATTATTATCATTATTATCATTATTATCATTATTATCATTATTATTCATTTGTATTATCTGAATGTATCAATAATTATCATTATTTTATTATAACATTATTAGTGGCTATTTTATGTCATATATTATTGAATTATATTAATTATTATTATTGGTCTATATTAATTATATTATTTATGTATTTTTTTTATGCTGAAATTTTCCACATTCTTAACATTTATTACTTTATATTAGTTTATTATTATTATTATGATTATGTATTACTGTGTATTATGTATTTTTATATTATTACATTATTATTATTTATATATTTTTATTTATTATTATTTATTATTATCTTTATTATTATGTGATTAATTATTATTATTTTTTATTTAATTCTATTATTATGGTTTTATTATTGTTTTGTTATTGCTATTGTTATTGTAATTATTGGTTATTGTATCGTTATTGCTATTGTTATTAAATATTATTATTATTATATTATTTTTAGTTATTATTAATTATTATTATTATTATATATTATTAATTAATTATTATTATGATTATTCTTAATTATTATATATTATTATATTATTATTATTATAATAGAAATTTGATTTTATTAATTACTGTAAATTGATAGTTAAGATTATTATTAATATATTATGATTATTATTAATTTATTTAGATTATATTATTATTATTATTATTATCATTATGATATTTTATTCTTATTATAATTTATTATTATATTATTATATTATTTATATTATTATTATTATTATTAATTATTATTATTTATTATTATTATTATTTAATTTTTTTATTAATTATTATTAATTATTATTATATATTATATTATTATTGATTATTATATTATATTAATGGTTTATTGTTATTGGTTTATTGTTATTGTTTCATGTTATTGTTATTCGTTATTGTTATTCATGGGTTATGTTAATTGTTATGTTTTGTTATTGTTATTAATATATTATTAGTATTAATTATTATTTATAAAATTTTATTGAATCATATTATATATTATTTTATATTATTATTAATATTGATTTTATTAATTAGTTAATTATTTAACGAAATAGATTTTTAGTGTGTAACAGAGAAAGAATTGAAGCATGTGGGAGGATTTTTCAATATTATATAAATTATTATGATTAATTATATTAATTATTATTATTATTATTATTATTATTATTAATATTATATTATATATCATTATTTATTATATTATTATTATTATTATTATTATTATTAATATTTATTATTATTATTTTTAAATTATATTATTATTATATATATTATTTATTATTATTATTATGTTATATTAATTATTATTATTTGACTATTATTATATTATTAATTATAATAATTATTATTATTATTATGTATTATTATTATTAATTATTTAATTATTGTTATTATATTAGGTATAATTATTATTATTTATTATTTATATATAATTATTATTATAATTAATTATTATTATTAATTATTATTATTATATTATTATTGATTATTATTATTATATTATTATTTTTTATTATTATTATTATTTAATTTAATTGTATTATTAGTATTAATTATTTATTTATTAATATTATATATTATTATATGATTATTATATTATTATTATTTTTAATTATTATTATTATTATATTTATTATTATTATTAATTATTTTAATATATCATTTATTATTATTATTATTTATAATTTGTATAAAATTTTTTTTTGTTTTTTTTTTTCTTGTTTTTGCAACTAGAGAAAGTCTCAAATTAATCAATTCGTCCGGTTATAAGATTTAATACAATATATTTATATATATATATATTATTATAATATATTATATATATATTATATATATATAATATATACTATATATATATATATATTTATATCATATATTATATATAAATGTAATATATATTATATATATATAATATTATATATATATTATATAAATGTATATATATAATTTATATTAATAAATAATATATATTATTATATTCTATAATATATATTAGTATAATATTACTACATATATATATATATTATTATATAAAGAGTTGAATAAATATATATAGTGTCGGTATTAAATATGTAGGTATTATATACTATATACTAACTATCGCAGATATTGCTGTATATAATAGGTAGTAAGTTCGCCGAGGTGCGATGGAACGTTCGTAGGCAATGGATCCTAGATATGTTCGGACGCTGATCTGGGGGCCGGTAAGGCGATGTAGTGTTATGAAACTTGCTGCTATCGAGTTGATAGTAGCTAAAAATATTAGTTATATACTATATATGTGATATATACGCTAGTAAGAAATCAAAAATAGGGACATTAGCTTTATACTTATAAGAGTCCGTGATACATAATAATATGTAGATAGAAGTATTATAATATAGTAAATCATATATATATATAGTCATATATAATATTCAATGATAGGTTAAATTAGGTATTGTTATATTGACGTATGGCTTTAATATACCGTATACCTATATTATATAAATAAATATATATATTAGATATAGAATAATATTTATATATTATTAATATATATCATATAATATACTATGATATATTATCTATAATATACTATAATATAATTTAATATATAATAAGTAATATTATACTGAGTAAGTATAGGTATATATAGCATATAGATTATATATATATACTCAATGATATATTAAGTTAGCTATGAGTATATTATATCACTGAAAGTATATAGTATATATCATATATATACTAAGCTATATATATATATAGTCTGTATATATATATATAGTAATGATAATAATAATATAGTATATAATAATTACCTTATATAATGTATATATATAAGTATATATATTATATATATATTTAGTTAATGAATATGTATATATTTTCATAATATATAAATATATATATATATATATTACTACTTCATATATATATAATATTATATATGATATAATAATATTAGTTATATATATACTCATATATTATATATATTTTAATATAACTATATATATTATAATATAGGTAGTATATATTAATATATATATACTATAACTATATATATTAGTATATAGGTATATGATAAAAATATAAATAGTATATACATTAATATATATATATTATATACTATATATATTATAGTATATAGTATATATAATTGTATAATATAATATATATATTTATAATAGTTATACTATTATAATTATTATTAGTATTAATATATATATATTTATATATATATATATTAATAGAGAGAAAATGTTCTCCATTTCTCTATTATTATTTTTTTAAGGACCTTACCCGATGTGCCGAGCAAAGAGGGACGTCGATGAATGTTCGTATCTAATAATAATTGAGGTTCATCATTATTGCTGCTACACCGAGGTCAACGTTCTAGTGTGCATAATATGTAAATAACGATTAATAAAAACTATTTTTACTAACGTGAGATTTTATCACAATTTTAAATTAGTTTGAACCCTGTTTTCCCTGTCCTCCAACTTTATTATTCAATTATTTTCCTGTTGTATAAATACATATATTTTTATTTTAAATTGGTTGTATGAGATAAGTAAATGTAGTATATTATAAATTGGTTATATGAGATAAATAAATGAAAAATTAGTTTAATAAAGTGTGGCATAATAGAGTTTCATTTACTCCTCATTTTTTTTAAGCCAGTGAGACACTCTGACTGAGTAAAAATATTTCGGAACCTGAAAGGTATTACAAATAATTCATTATAGCGATAATATAATATATGATATATATATATATATATATATATATATATATTATATATATATATATATATATATATAGCTATATATAATTATATTATATATTATATTATATAAGATATTAATATATAATATATATATATATATATATTATATAATATATATATATAATAATATATATAATATATATATATATATATAATATTCAGATAGTATTAATTATATATATATATTACATTTATATATATATATATATATATATATAAAAAAAAATTTTATATATATAATATATATATATATATATATATATATATATATATATATATATATACTATATATATATATATATATAATATATATATATATATATACGATATATATATATTATTATATATATATATATATTATAAGAGTTATATATATATATAAGATATCTATATATATATAAATATATATATATTATAAGATATAATATATATATGAGTATATATATATATATAATATATATATATATATATAATATATATATATATATAATATATATATATATATATATATTTAATAACACTTTTAAAGATATTGATTTTACGAAACTGTATCCAATTAATTAATTATTGCTGAAATTTTAATTTAAATTTAAAATCTGATGAAATGCTAATTTTTCTTGTAAATAAATGGCATAATTGGAAATTAAACGGCAAAGTTTTGATAGGACAATCATTTAGAGCAGTATAATTGATAGGTTTAGAGGACAAATTTTGTCAGTGACTAAAATCAGCCAAAGAACGACCGGAAAGAAAATCAGAAGAAAGTTTGCAGAGGGAAAAATAGACAACGAAATAGACAAATTTTGAAATCAAACTTTTTTCTAGATTCTTTCAAAAACTTTGAAATTTTTAGCACTACAGTGAAAAGATTTAAGAAGCTTAAGAGCAGAAGATCAAAGAGAAGGGAAGGATTTACGAGTCCAGCGTAAATTTATTCAAATTTTCCTGTTTATAAATTTTAAAACTTTGAAAAGGGTAGAGATTAAGGTTAAAAAGGTTAGTTGTAGAGCTGAAATGGGTTCCCTTTATCCATCGCAGATTGAATGTTCTCACGATTATAACAGGAAGGGAAGGTTATATTTGATTGAATACGAAATACTTTACCAAATCAAAATGTAAATTTTGAATCACAGGTGAAACACCGTCTTAACAACATGCCTTCTTAAAGTTAAGGTCAGAGAGAGAACAAAAGTTACATCTTTAGTAGAAATTACAATGATACAAGATGAGAGAAATAAGTAGGAAGCAAGGTTAGATTTAGTAATTTCACCAAAATACAAGAAAGAGGTACCAGTAAGTTTACTATATTTTCTGAGGTGTAAAAAATTTACAATTTAATTTAGCTTAGAATTTTAACTAATAATTGATTTTGAAAGATTGTCTGGTGAAATAAAAAAAAATTATCAGTTTCTGGATTAAAGCAATATTTCCAGAAGGCAGCCTTCCTTTGATGAATTAAACCCGACAAAGCCAAGTTGTACAAAAGTTAAGGGCTTTAGTTGAAAGGAGAAACTTTTAAAGTTGATAAGAAGAATTTATCAATATATTCAAAAGGTTTTAGAGTATTTACTCTTAGACTGGTAAGATAGCGTTATTCATAAAGGGGAAAATTAAGAAGATTTCATATTAGTATAATGAAAACAAACAAGGTCATTGGACACGTATGCACCGAATTCAGTCTTTGGATAAAGCTTGAAGAAAGAGACATTAGGTAAGAATTGAGTTGGATTTTCTGTCGAAGGTCTTGAACATCTTTATATTGGTTTAGAATAAGAGTTGAGATCTAGAGGAGCAGATGTGGTGCTCAAAATCGTGAAAATTTGAACATAGTTCCATTATATTATAGAAATTAAAGAAGAAAGAGGATGATGTATTAGAAATAGTAAGTACTTCAGTGGGGGCACCAACACAATCATCCTAGAAACGAACTCTATAGCGATAATAGGAGGAGGGAGTGGATTATAGTGGTTATCTTTGAAAATCACCTTCCTTGGTTTCAAGGAAATAGAAAGGAAAATATAATTTTTTGGTACCACAAAATGCTTTTTTTTTCTATTACTTAATTTAACTTAGCATTCGTTTCAGATAATTCCATAATTATTATTAAAAATAACAACGGACTGTGGTTTTAAAATATACCGAATATTAATTAATTTAGCTAAATTGCAAAATTGGTTGATGAAAAATTAGCTTTTGTTTCTTACACAAAAAGTGCGGACCTAGTGGCTAATTATAATGAAAAAAACAAGCAATTACGAGTAAGGCTATTGTAAATAGTTTGAAAATAAGGAAAAGAAGATACTCAGAAAAACGTAATAAAGGAAAAACATACCTAGTGGTAAGTGAAGGATATTATTTATTAAGTAGTTTGATTGCAATTTATTCTCAAACATTCGACTCCATTTTCTTCTTAGCTGTCAAAGTTTGCAACTAACATGGTCAAATTCGTTAGAAAAGAAAACCTAAGGCATTGTTCATAGAGTTTTTGATGCAACCTACGAAAAGTCCTGGGCAACACGATAATCTCAAGCAGTATACGAATAAGTGAAATGCGACCCTTCATGAGAGACATTTCAGCTATTTTAGCAAAGGGTTAATCCGCGTATAGTTAGCAGAGGTTTCTTTTAACTTCTGATCGGAGTCTTCGCCGAGGTTCCAGAATCTTCAGACAAATCAGTATATTTTGACGTAGGTACATGATGTTTACTAAGATTTGAAACCTCCTGCTGTCAATATTGATCTTGGTATCGTTGAATTAGTTGATAGAATATGCGTGATAATTTTATGATTTTATGCTTGGTAGTGCTTCACAAACTACAAGATTAGTCTGCAAAGTACAGGTAACCTCAAACATTCATTTCCATATCTAAGTTTACAGAAACGAGGATATGTCAGGTTTGTACTAACATTGGTAAAATATCTTAAAAGCTCGGATACTTGGAAATTTGGTAAAAGAGAATGAAAAGTCTTGGTTGGTCATAGATGATTTAAAGAGTTGCGGCGAGAAAATAGTCAGATTGTTTCCTTGCACCGTTTCTATGTAAATGGGTCTGTACTTCAGTTTAGTAAGATAGTCTCAGAAAATTAATTGTTCAATATATCACACAAGAAACTTATATTTTGGTTCAAGTGTTGCATCCGCTGTACGTGACAAAGGACAGCGAATCTGAAGTAATTTTTACCATACTAATATATATGGAACATAAATACGTGTAAAAATCTCTCTATGTTTGTAGTTGTATTGCGTTCTGCTATCTCAAAAATGTTTTATATTATATCTACAGCTCATTTTTATTGCAAGACAAAAATACCTACTTTCATACTGTTTAATAAAGTAAACACTTGGTACAATGTTCTCAATTAGGAAATCAGATTAAAAAAAAAAACTACAAAATCGTTATACCCAGCATGTGTTCACATGTGCAACGTTCTTAACAAATTATATATCACTAAATTTTGCCAAATTTTACCTAATTCTTAATTTAGAGTGCTGTTCGAACATCCTATCTTTGTTCGCCTGTTTGAAATAATTGAATCCATCAATTCATTTACAGTTCGATACATGTTTAAATCTACTTTCTTATTCTTTTTAACTTCTCAAAATATCGATTCTCTAACCACGCAAAATTATTCCTCTTTTTTCCTGAAACACCCTATATAAATATATATATATATATATATATATATATACTTTAGTATATATAAATATTATATATAATGTATACAACACATAATTTTATATTAGAATATATAAAACTCTCTCTCCTCCTTATAATAATAATTTAGAAATGATGAGAGCTACACCTATTAGACATCTTATAAATGTCCATATATGGCTATATATATATAATATATAGATATATATATTAATATATGATTATAGTATATATAGTATATATGAGTATATATATATATTATATATATATATATATATATAATATATATATTATATAGTAATATATATATATATAATATATATATCGGTTATATATATAATATATAGTATATATATATATATATATATATATATATATATATATATATATATATATATATATATATATATATATATATATATATATATATATATATATATATATCTTTAGGGTGTCCCATATATGGGTAAATCGATGTAAAATAGGTGCATAATATTCTATATATGTTTGTTCGGTAAAAAGCTTAGTTACAGAGTTATTAGCAATGGAGCCAACATAAGAGGGTGGGTGAACATACGGTATGCGATAGAGGATTTCCCATAAACAAAACGATTTCATATCTTTATTCAGTAAATTATAATACAACAAATACAGGTTACAATAGGTGTTCAAAGTGGGCACCTCCCTGCCCTGATGCATGAACTTCACCTCCGTAAAACGGACATTGTCACCTACCGGCATTCATCCGCAGTTATGCCTGCACACGTTTGCCTAATTCTTTCTTGCAGTTTCAGAACGTCATCAACTAAGGTGGAGTATACGACACCTTTGATTGCGCTCCAGGAAAAGAAGTCCAACGGTGTGAGATTCGACGATTATGGATACCAGGTAACAGTGCTTCCCCGACCTATCCATCGTAAAGGGTAGTTAGTATTAATCTAGGTGCGTGTGTTTCTGGCAAAATAAGCTGAGCAGCCATCCAACTGAAACTGCATGTGATGTAAATTTAACACCGGTACATCCTCAAGGTGCACTCTGAACCAATTCCTGAGGAATTGAGGGTAGTTCTGGCCATTTAGGAGGTCAGGTAGAAAATAGGTGCCGAGAAAAATGTGACCCAGTAATCCCAGCTAAACATTACATTTAAATTCGTGTTGGTAATGGTTCTTTCTGATTGTATGAGGATTCTCCTGCGTCTACACGTGACTGTTCCTCTGGTTTCAAGTGCCACATCTACTAAAGATGGCTTCGTCCGCCCACAGCACCGACTCTGGGAAACGTCTGTTCGTATTACACTATACAATGAACCATTCACAGAGGTCGCATCGACGTCCTATGTCGGTGGATAGTAAGTGCTGTACACGTTGCAAATGATATGCATGACGTCCATCCGCCACCAGTGCTCTTCATATTGCTGAACGTGAAGCAGCAAGTCCGTCCGCCACTCTATGTACAATTAATGACTGGTTTGCGCTAAAAATACGGGAGAATGTCATGGGCACGATGGCCGTTGCGAAGTACTATAAAAACTCCATACGAAATGCCTGCCGGTCCAAATATCCCAGTATCACATAGTTGTTGGTACGTCGTCGTTAAAACAGACCTATGCGGCAACCGTCTCGTTGGATGCCGCAAGGCATATGCACGTCGAGCCTCACTTGCATTCTGTCACATAATCCGTAAACGTACATAATATGAGCATACTCCCTGTTAGAATACGTGTGGGGCATCGAAAAACGGATATAATATTATGATACACGAATATTACGACACGACTATATGAGCTGTGGGGACGTCACTCTTATATGTTGGTAAACTAACCCTGCAATATGTTATCGCTTGTCTCATTACAGAGGTACAATTTCGTTGATTCTTGTTTACCCACACACTCCTCCATAAGCGGCACCACAGCATACCGGTCACATATCTGCGCATCTCGTAGCGTTAGTTTTGTGGCGGTGTCGCAAATAATTTAAGCGTTAATTATGCAGTTGACTGGTGTGAGCTGTATTTCCGTAATGAAACGTTAACGACCATAAATGTTTCCATCAATGTACCCGTATATGAAGTGGCGCCTTTCATTCTTGGACACCCTTATATAATATATATAGATATAGTATGGAGTATGAGCTAGTACTATATATTAACTATATAGTATATTACTGCTACGCTATTTGGATCGGTAGCCTGCTAATGATTACGATATATATGGTCTTAACGACTATAGTATAGTATCTACTTATATATATATCGGTCTTTAATATTTATGATATATAGTATATATATAATATATTATATAGTATCATATTATATATTTTCGTATATATAAGCGTATATATATTAATATTAAGGTAATATTGCTTAATAAAGTACGTTCTGCGTGTCGTAAAGAAGCGACTAGAAAGGATAGTGGTTTAGCTGCCATGGGTTCCGCGTACCCACTTATTTAATGCCCTAATAGTGCGTTCCTTGCACTCCTCGATTTCTGGTGTAATATTTGGCGCGTGCCACTGTGAGTTCTGGGTATCGAACGGATATCAGCTCAATGATGGAATGACGATATCGCACAGATAGTAAGTAACTCCCGCTAGAATAGGTTAATATCATACGTAGTATATAAGTATATATATACTCGTATATATAGTATATATAATATATGTGACTAATAGGTGGCTGGTTAGGATATATATAATATATTATATATATATATATATATAGTAATATAGTATATAGTAGTATATATATATGGTATACTATTCGTATATTACTATACTATGATATGAGCGTAGTATACTATATAGCATATATTATATAGATATATAATATATATATATAGGTATATATACTATATATATATATATACGTATATATATATATATATGATATGATAGTTAATTAGGTATATATATATATAATTATAGTTAATATAATTTATAAACAGTGGGAAATATTTATAGTATATACGTATGTGTATAATAATATGTGATTATTATATATAAATAGTAAATATGAGGTAGTTATATATATCAGGTATAGCATATTATATAGTTATATAGTATGACTCTATAGGTATTATTATATAATAGGTATATATATATATATAGAGTAGTATATATATGATATATTTAATTATAAATAATATATAAATATATATATAATATGAATATATATATTTATGGTAGCACGTGTGAGCTGGGATGACCCGCAAACTTGAGTAGTTTTTTTTTATGTTGAAAAAGTTAAAAATGCAGTATAGATTGACCAGAAATTGCTTTCTGTGTGAAGCTCAGATTTCTTCTCCTTTTTTTAAATTTTTTATTAAAATTGTATGAACTTATTTCGAATTGTTTTTAGTTATTAATTATTTTATAGGTACGAATTTTCGTTGCAATAAAATAAAATGATAATTTAACGTTTTATTTATTAAAATTAAATGATTTAAATATTTGAAGACAAATAACCATTAAAAAGGCAAAATATCAGAAAGAGCCATGAAATTTCTCGAAAAGTATGACACTTAACAGGAAAACCAAATACCACTATTTGGAATGCAAGCGATATTGTCCATTGAAGCGTAATGTAAAAAAAAAAAAAAAAAACTGCGAAAAGTACGACACTTACAAAAAAATAAATTACATATTTGGAAATCAGCGTATAAAGCTTATTATATGCAAAGTCGTTTATGATTTAAAACTAAACGAATACCACAAGGGTAGACCGCATTGATACCAGGAGTCGGGGTCTCTCGGCCTCTAGGTGGACGACGGGGGGACGAAGTCCCGCCCTCTGTCCCCCATCGGCTCGAGCCCCTAATTGGAAATATAGTTTTCCTTGAAACTTCAAAATTTTAGGGCTCGAGCCGATGTGGGGGTCAGAGGGGGGAGACGAAACGACTTTACATATAATAAGCTTATACGCTGATTCCAAATATGTAATTTGTTTTTCTGTAAGTGTCGTAAATTCGAGTTTTTTTTTACATTCCGGTAATAAGCTTTATACGCTGATTCCAAATATGCATTTGGTTTTCCTGTATATCCCTTACATTATCGACGGATAATTCTCCTGCCCTTTTCTGGAATTAATGCCCTTAAAAAAAAATAAATATTATTAAACTGGATAAAGTTAAATAAAGTACCAAAATCGTACAAAGTATATTTTTTGTTATGCGTCCTTTACCTGGGCTCTCTCTCTCTCTCTCTATTCTCTCTCTTCTCTCTCTCTCTCTCTCTCTCTCTCTCTCTCTCTCTCTCTCTCTCTCTCTCTCTCTCTCTTCTCCTCTCCTCTCTCATTCTCTCTACATATTTTAAATATGCTAAATTATGCTTCAACTACTGATAGCTATATATATAGTTAGATATATTAATATATATAGTATATATATATCAATATATAAATAAAATATAATACTTATATATATATAATATATTATTATATAATATATACTTAATAGATATATATATAGTATATATGTAGTAATAACACAACATATTTTCTTTTAAAATTTTCATTTAAGTTTCAAAAAACGAGATTTTGCTGTCATAATTAATATGAACTTTTTCATTCATTTTTTTATCTGAATGAAACGGAAAACTAATCAGCTTACGATGTTAAAGCAAAATTGTCAATTACTTTTACCTAAAATTTTACTGACTAAAGAAAAACGCGGGACATTCAATTCACTTGGAACCCATAAATATATATATATATATACTATATAATAATATATATAGTATATATACTACATCACTATAATAATAATACTATAATATATATTATATATATTATAATTAGTTGAAAAAGTCTTCAAGTTTCTATTACTTAATGAAGTTAGTATATATATATATATATATAAATACGCTAGTGATATATAGTTTATATAATAAGTATAGTATAATGAACTATTAGTAGAATATCATATAATAAATAGTATAGTATTTACAATATGTATATATATATTATATATATAATATATATAGTAGTAATTTATATATATAATATATTATATATATATATATAGTATATATCATCATAATCATATATATATATATATACACTTGTATATATACTGATATGTAAGATCCATATAAATATATTATTATAATATAGCTATATTATTATATATATTAGAATTATTATTTATAATGAGTAAGCTATGATACTATATTATGACGTATATATACTTATATAGTATACTATATATATATTATAGTATAAATAATAAATAGCTAATGCCTATCATTAGTATATATATACTAGTATATTATACTATATAATATATACTATATAATATATATATCACTAACTATGTATAATATATATGTATATAGTAGTAGTAGTATGATTATAGGTATAATATATATACTATATATATGATATAGTATTATATATATATTAGTATTATATATAGTTCATTTTGAAGTTTGAAACTTAATTAAATTTTCAAAATTATTTTTTTATTCAAATGCAAGAGAGGCATAGTAGTAGGAAAGGGGAGTATTGAGGCACGGGACGCTTTTTACCCACCCTGGCGCTTGACCTTTTTTGACCTCTTTTACCGCACCCTAAAAATTTGGGCAAACCGTATTTTTTGAGCCAAGATTTTTTAACCTGGCCTTGAACGGCTTCTTTTGCCACTTTGACACTATAGCGACGACTTGACCCTTGACGCATTCCTGGACCTAATACGCGACTCTTGACCTTGATAACCTTGACCTTGACTGGACCTTGACCTTTTTGACCCTTTACCTTTTTGGGACCTCGACCTTTTTTGAGCCCAAATTTTTTATCTGACCTTGACCTTTTTTGGGCCTTTACCTATCTGGGACTTTACCTTTTTTTCGACCAACCCTTTGGTCTTCCATGGGATCATTTTCTGTGTTGCCCCGGTATTTTTTTGAGAACCGCTAAATTTTTTGAGAACCGCCTAATTTTTTCTAAGACGTAATATTTTTTAAGAACCCCTAATTTTTTGAAGAACCGCTGGAGAGTTTTTTGAGAAGCCAAATTTTTTTAAGAAACAGCAAAATAGTTTTGAGAAACGCAATTTTATTGGCTGAACACCCCTAATTTTTTGAGCAACCCTAATTTTAATGGCAACCATAGTCGAAGAAGGGTTGCGGCAAACGGTTGCGTCACCAACCGTTGTAGTGCGTATTGCCCCCCTATTTTACGCGCCCCCTAATTTTTCGACGATACCATGGGTCATTTTTTGGCCCACGTTAATTTTTTTGGCTACCCTTCTGGGTCTTACGCAGTGGGTAAGAGTAGTTGGACCGGGACGGTAATATTTTGGCTACCTTAGTGGTCCTTCCTGGGTCAATTTTGGCCTCAACGGTAGATTTTGCCTACTCACTTACGTGGAGGTCTTCCATTCTGGGTCAATTTTGGGCGCGCAACGGTAATTTTTGACTAACCCTCTGTTGGTCTTCATGGGTCAATTTTGGCCCACGGTAATTATGTTGGCTACCACTTGGTCTCCATAAGCAACCGTTGTACGTGTCTCACCCTAATTTTGCGACCAACCCTTTGGTCTTCCATGGGTCAATTTTGACGCACGGTAATTTTCGATCAAACACGAGCCTTTGGTATTCCATGGGTCAATTTGCCCACGGTAATTTTTTTTGATCTGTCCTTTAGGGGCTTAGCCCTATTTTTTTTGATGTCTTTAACCTTGTTTGGACCATGATATTTCGGGCCTAACCTTGCCATATTAACCATGGGTCATTTTTTGGCCACGGTAATTTTTGATTTTTTGGGACATCCCTTTACGGTCTAGCCTATTTTTTTGATGTCTTTACCTTGTTTTGACCATGATATTTCGGCTCTTTAACTTGCATATCCATGGGTCAAATTTGACCCGGTAATTTTTGTTCGCTTCCTTTAGGGACATTTAGGCGCCTTTTTTGATATACTTAACCTTGTTGATCATGAATAATTTCGGTCTTGACCTTGCGCCATAAACACCAATGGGGTCAATTTTGACCCACGCTAACTTGATGCTTTGATGGTTCCCAATCACGTAAGAAGTATCTAGGGATGTTTCTATTAGTGTTCTATGATGATATTCTATGAGTGCAGGTGAGTGCCAGGTGAGTGCCAAGTGAGTAGCCAATGAGTGCCATGAGTGCCCAAGTGAGTGCCAATTGAGTGCCAGTGAGTGGCACATAGTGCCAAGTGAGTGCCACAGTAGTGCCAACTGAGTGCCACTTTTTTTCAAGCCTTTTCTAGCCTCCCCTGAGCCTAGAATAGGCCTAATATGGGTGTCTACCCTAGTGTAAGTAAGGTATGAGAATCGATTGGTGTATATACAAGTTGCTAGGATGCTTTCCTTACTGAATGAGGTTAGTATTTTTATAAACACTTATAAGCACTTACACGCGCCATAGACACTTACACTAGCCCATATACCCTTACACTCACACGCACAGGTACTCTTACACTTACACTCACACACTCGAAGCGGTGCGAGAGTTGTGTTGTCTTCATCTTTGATGACTCAGTCTTTGATGAAGTCATCCCTTTGATGACCACCTATATTGAGTTAGTGTCATCTTTTGATGACTCATACATTTTGTCTGCCCTCTAGATCATAAGCTGCCGCACCAGGCCGACAGCAAGCCTCCTCCCGGCAAAGGATGGAGGCCCCGCACCCGCAGGTGCGAACCGGCGCGAATAAAAATATATAATACTATAAGTCATTCATTTTTATTTCATAATTTAAACATTTTTTTATTAAAACATTTTCGGCGAAATCTAAAACTGTAATCTCATTACAGACCTATTATTTATCACATATATTTATTAACATTATTTTACTTAATACTTTTTTATTACTACTTTTTATTTTATAAATTTTTAAAAATTGTAATGTAAGAAAGAAAAAAACCAGATTGCCTATAATATAAAAACATTTTATTTTAAGCTACAAACTGTACGAAATTTTATTAAAAAATTAACATTACAATTTCTAAAGCAGTTAAATCAGTAAATCAATAGAGGTGGTTACCTAACACCTCAGGGGGATTAGTTCGCTTTTGTTTTACTGCTTTACTGCTTAACTGCATTACTTACTGTTTTAACTCATTGTTTTACTGCTTTTAAACTTATATGTTTTGAATCTCCAATACTCACATTATTTTCATTTTAGCATTACATAACATTCCAAAAAAAGTCAGTAAATTCAAAATAGAGCGTTGTTACTAACACCTAAGGGCGGGATTTAGTATAGCTTTTGGTTTTACTGCTTTGACTGCTTTAACTCATGTTTTACTGGTTTAACTTCATGTTTTACAGCTTTAACTTATATGTTTTACTGCTTTAACCTCGCGCATATTCATTAACATTACATACCTTAAAGCAGTAAATCAGTAAATCAATAGAGGGTGTTACCTAACACGCAAGGGGGGGATTAGTATGCTTTTGTTTATACTGCTTTTACTGCTTTGACTCATGTTTTACTGCTTTAACTCATGTTTTACTTGCTTTATAACTTTCTGCTTTAGGGCTTTGAGCTTATTTAACTTTCTGCTTATATAGTTATCTATTTATGATATCTGTGTTATCTTTATGTTATTCATTATCATATATAGTTTTTATCATATTTATATCATGTTTAATTATCTACTTATATGTAAAAGTTTCTCCCATCATTCTACCTTGTTTTACTTGCTCTTTATGCAACAGAAATTATCAAAAGACATATTTATCATTATTTAATTGGTTATCTATTGAGTTGGTTTTGGTTCATGTCATACCAATACATATATGATCATATCCTAAATATAGTAATACTATTAATATATATATATAGGTATATATTACTATATAAATGACGTACTACTGATACTATATATTAATTATAGTATATATCATAATACCTAATACCTTACTTAAAGCTATATATATGATATATATAAATATACTTAGTAAATTTTGTACTTAAGTTTAGCTGTATAATAGCTAATATAGGTTAGTATTATAGTACTATAGTATAATTTAAGTAGAACTAGTTGGAACTCTGAGTGAGGTAGGTGTGGTGTGTTTTTAATCATCTCAGTTTTAAAATTTTTTATCTTTTTTAGAGCCTTGATTCAATTTTTAAGTTTTATTTAAAAATTATCCTTGAACTTGCTTCTTTTAATCTTTTTTATTAATTTGCCTGTTTTGTTGAGTCATTTCTTGATTGAATGTATGAGGATGGAATTCAGATGGGAAAACATACGTTACATAAATCTCTTGCAACTGGGCTTGAATTTTATAGATAAAGTTTATATGTGTCTTATAACCGTTTTTAACTTTTTAAACGTATACAATATTTTATCTGGGCAATTACAGTCTGCACACTATTTACTTGTTACGACGGTTTGTTCAGCCTTTTACTTTTGCACTTTCCGTCAAAGTTCTCTAATTAGTAGATTACTAGTTTTTTTTTCCTTTTAATTCTGCGTAAGTAAGATTTTGCTAGTGGTCGAGGGGAGTGCTTGTGGAGTCTTTCTACGTATTTTCTACGAGGTCTTTACATTAGTATTGCCTTGATAGTTTACTGATCATGTACGTGTTTTTAAGGAACTTTTTATTAGCTATTGTTGCTAAACATATTTGGATTCATATTTTTTATTGTTGAGGTCGTTTTTTTAATCGATCAGTCAGCGTTGTAATTTTTTGGTGTGATGAGGTATTGTTCAACTATATGATGATAATTATAATGTTTATTCTAGTTTGGGACTCTTTTAGTGTTATATTTTATCATCCGACTCCCTACCTTTTTGTTTTATGCGTTCCGCTTTTGTCTATTCTCTTATGTGTGTGTGGGTGTGTAGTTGCTGTAGTGCTAGATGCAAGGATTGAACACCACTAACGAGGAGAGAGAGAGAGAGAGTTGAGGGAGAGTTGAAGGGAATGATTGAGGAGTTAAAGAGCTACAGTACTAATCTCAGTACTGCTACTAGTAAGTGATGATGAGTGAAGAGTAGCATGAAGTAGAGGAGAGACGAAGGCTAGAGTGATATGAGGTAGGAAAGAGTAGCGAAGTACGGGAGGATGTATGAGCGGATTGAAGAAGAGAACGAGATACGAGATGATGGCAGGTTTGCATTGGGCGCCGAGCTTTTGCACTATATTGAACTTTCACACAATTCTATCCGTGGCATTAACACGTTCTAACTATGCACTCCTCTGTGGGATAATACTCACCCACACAATCAGTTTCTTATACTCGCTGAATGCCCACTGCAACCTTTTGCTGCTTGGGTCTTGGACACGATCAGAATGGCTAGAATTCATCATAATCCTCTAATTCTTTTAAATGCAACTTTGAAATATTTAACTTTAATTTCATATATTCCCCAGTTCTGAAGGGGTAGAGTGTGAGCCTATGTAAACATTAACATATTACGTGATTCATCTCCAATGTTATATCACTCTCTATTGATGAAATTCTTCTTGTCAATCTCACTTTAATATGTTTTATGTCACTGATGTGCTAACTCCTGTGCTCTAATCTATTAATTAAATCTTTATTCATAGTGTATTCTTCTGACAGACAAAGGGACTCCTAAATATGAAGGCCTTGCGTGCTTCTGTTCATACTTTCCGTAATCTCCGAATTGAGAAAAGACAGGCATATATTCAGCTTCCTTCTTAACTATCTTACTCTTCTCACGCTATGATTCTGTTTCACGTTTGTTATATTACACTTACCACTTCGTCACTTTAAACTTACGGCAGAGCATGAACCGTGAGCTCACGAGTTATGGGTTCGGCTAGCGGAGATTTCCCATGTCACCCTAACCCTGGATACTGCAGCTTGGTGTATATAAGCCAACCAGTACAAATCGTAGAATTAAGTCTGAATTACATATAGGGCATGGGAGAGCAGAGATGTCACGATCAGTCTATGTTTAGCATTACGGTACAAATCGGAGTGCTGGATGCAACTAACGCGTCATACCGTCAACCTGACAGCACTTTTAACCAGCTTTGGAATCGTTTGTCCCTAGTGATCAAATTCCTTGATACATAGTCACCCGACGTTTGTAATTGTTTTATTTCACCACTTTAAATCCTTTACTTATAATAACTACCACCTTATATATAATATCCGAGGCTCCTTAATGCTTGGTATAATCTCTGTAGCGAGAGCAATACACTTTATATTCTCTTAAATTTATAATATATTCCTCTCCAATGAAGTTCTCATCATGTATTGTTACTCTGTCCTTTATTTTATTTTTTATTTTTTTCTCCTTTTATTCTGCGTCTTTTTTTTGTCTGTGCATTTTCTTGTTGATCTGGAGTATAGATAAACTTTTGCAAACTAACACTAACTTTAGAAACTGAATTCTTTTGTCTTTTCTACGCTATAGACTCTTATTTTGGAGTGAACTGCTTATTGTTCAACTGAGAGGATCGATTTCGGCTTTATATTAATAAACATTCTCTGCCGATATAGTTGTGGCTTGGTGGTTTTTCTTTTTGTTTTTAAAATTATTTCGTTTATTGTGATTTTGTAGTGTATATTTGTTATTCAGCGATTTTTCATTTTCCCTTCTTATCTCGTTAACGTTAAACATCTTGATTCTTCTCCATCAAAATTCTGTCCATGTTCTGATCGCGTGTCTTGATTTTTTTTAATAACCCATTAGAGTGCTCATTGCCAGGCTTAGAAGACGAGTGTTCTAGTATTCGGGAGTAGAGAATAAAAAATTCTCATTGTGTGATACTTCTCCTGATGCACTTCTTTGCTAATTCTTTATGCATAAGCTTTTCGTGTCTAAATGAAATTTTCTGTGTTGTCTTAGGTGATAACTTGATTCTATTAAGGTACAGAGACTGTGTCAAAAACGTGTGTTAATCTTTTGCATTTTTTCACCTAAACGAAAGGGCGCTTTATACCTCTGTTTTTCTCCTACGTGATAAATTCTTGTCTTGGCCTCTTTGTCCTATAAAAATCAGGTATGACTAAAACATATTTTTCTGTATAATCGTTTCTTTCACCACTCCTCTTAAAATACAGCATTCACTCTGTATGAGTTCTGTTTCTGCTAATTTCTCCAATCTTGGAATATAAGCTAAAAATCTCTTCGGCCCTCCTATTTCCCCTTCTAAATCAAATCCTCATTGGAACCGCATTCTTCGCGTTTAGTACACCGTCCATTCTCAGGCTATCACTTACTCTCTCTAGCTACACTCATAAGGTGTCACGAGCGTATGTTCTCTTTATGCCTCTGATTGATTAAAATGTTAACAATTCAGCACTATCCGGAGCGAGTAGAGTCTATCAATGGGACTCTCTATGGAGCAAGAATGATTACGAACGTTATAGAAGGTCGAGGTGGTTCCTCGGATGGCATTTCCTGCCCCGTAGTTTGGTTTGTAGGGATGTTGCTTTCCGTGTGCTATTCCCCGCCCTCGTTCAAACTATACTCTCTATTTCTTGATATCTGTAACACTTTTCTCTATGTGTGGAAGCATGTCACATTTGTCCAAGCTTATTCGGTAAGAATAAGGAAAAGCCGCTCTGATGCCCATTCTAATGCTACGCCCAGTTATAGTGTCTTTACTGTGTATGTCTGTCTAGATCGTTTGAGGATACTCATCTCAGACTGCATCACTTCTTTAAATCATCGTGGAGATCTCATTCACTTCGTTTCCGATCGCCATAACGGGCTGGTTCGGCGCTTCGAGGACTCTAGAACCTAGGGCGATTAAACTTTCCTAGTCTTAGCTGATTTATGGTTTTTCCCGCCCTTAAGGCAAACTGAGCGCGGGAGACTTGCGTGTGGCCGCGTTACATATCCAATCCAGCATGTTGAACAATAGTCAGGCAGATCCATATGGGCAACGTTCGTAGCGATGCCATCGTTCATGCACCCAAAGCTGTAACCATACGTCTTTATGCATTTGCTGCTGCTATTATGAGTCAATAACCTTAATGTCTAGTTTCTTTTTTCATCTCAAATTATCGTAGCGATACAATTTTCAAGTGAGAAATCATAATGAACATTCGCTGATATGAGTTTTAGATAAGGGTACGACTTCTCACTTCCTTTTCTGTCAATAGTGAGTTGTTCAAGCTAACATGTACCTTCTTTTATTCTCAAGAAGAGCGATCTTATCTTTCATCTATCTATTTAAAATTCCTTAACGTCTAATGCTAATTCAATTAATGATGGACTAGTAGGTTATTCTGTACTTCATCACCAAACTGAATATGTATTCGAGCTCCTATTACACACAAGTCTCTTCCTATTGAAAGCCACATCTTAAGTCGTTACCTCGCGGCATTTGATAACATCATGTAGCAAATACAGTGTCTTATGCTGTGCAGATCTCTGTCGACCGGACCTGTCTTTATAATTCCACAATGCTCCTCGTCTTAATAACTAGTTCCGATTCTCTATTACTCCCCTGATCTGCTGGATACACGAATTTCCGAATGGGGTCGTGTCAATCTTAATTGGGAAATTCAATTCTTAAAAAACTCAACTAATTTCTACATGCTCTCCTGCTCATATAGAAGCCCTCTATATCTAATCTCTCTTGTCACGGGTTACCTCTTTCATCTCTCCTTGTTTTGACAATATTATAACATCCTTTCCTTGGCTCTGTTAACATACACAAGAAAAGATTTGGGGTTTTCCCCCTAGCAAGACAATAATAAACTGCAGATCTTCTTCCATTTCTTCCCGCACACAACACAATAGGTTGCTCAAAACGAGGCGGCCTTTCAACAAATATCTGAGTTCTACAATGTGTAGACTGCGGTGACTTTTTTTTTCCTCTTCACGGTTGTTACTTCCAGTTATAGGCAGGAGGGGCCGTCAATCCGCCCTATGTAGGGATATTGCTCGCGTATCTGGGGGGGCTCAGGTGTTCACCCGCTTTTGGATAGGGTTCGAGTCAAAGTGCAAAAAGAGAGCTTATTGAACTATCCTGCTTCTTTCTAGTCACTTGACCTCCTAAGGTGCTCTAATGTGTCGGCGCCGCGGATGTTGGTTTTTGCTTTTAATCATCTTTTTGCTTACATCGTACCACGAGTCATTTCGGGACAGCTCCCTGCGAGGGAGTAACTTTCCACAGCGTGCTCCAACCTGATCATGTAGTAACCTTTAAAGACACACCTCGTAGCACAGCGGGGTGCTGTGTCCGCCCAGTGACGTATTTCGTGTTGATTCACTCTGCGAGACAACTTCAGACTAATTTCCGCTGTCGGTGGCTCCTCCTTTCTTTCCTGCCGACCAGTTTGCATTTCGTTCTGTGGAAATTGTCGTCCATCTTCTGATGTTTGAGTCTCACTACTTACATATTTAATCTCCCTCACTTTAAATGCTTCCGGCCGTCTGTGCTTCCAATACGCGTAATTTGATGTTATCTGAATTTTTGTTAATTTTTAACATCAATCTTACCTCCCTGTCCTTGAAATAGGGCTGTTCCCTGTGAGTGTGTGATAACTGTAAAGACAAAGAATATATACACTAGTGGTCGATATATATAAATTGATTTACTACTATTCATTTCAGCATATCAACCTCAATGGTTTATATTATTGATATTATTATATGTATATAATGTACATTATAGTACTTTAAAATTCTGGGATGAATAATTCTACTAGAACCCTTGCTTATACATAAATTATGGAGTGATAATAAGCTTATATTTATATACCGTAAATATATAATATTTACCTACTATGAGTAGTCCTATATTGAACTAATAGGTATAATATTCAACCGTCTCTCAGTTAATATAGTATCAGAAATAGCAGTTATTACAGTTATTAACTATAGTATGTAATAATTAGAGTATCTGACTATAGCTATATTTAGTGGTATATTTCTAGTGTATTACTAGTACCATCTGATTTATATAGTAGGTAATTTTAATGATCCTGATAATTAGGGTAGGTATTAATATTAATAGTCGTTCATAATGTACATATATATATATAGGTTTTATATTATTTTCACATACTTGTAACGTAGCCTGACATAATAGGATTAGTGTAGACATATATGTGAGATTATAGTATATATATACGATATTATCATGTTATAGTTATCCTATATATAATACGTGGTATATAATATAGTAACCTATTATATTTTTGTGTTGTGGAGTTGTCGGGATATATATATAGGGTAGATACTATATGAGAGTAAATTAGCTTATATAATGTCATGTTTTTTGTGCAATGATTTATAATATATATAAGTATATTATATATATGTATCTAGATATTATATATAATATACCCTATACTATTATAACTTATATATGCATATACTCACGGAGTATATAGTCTTATAATAACGAAAAATTAAATATGGTGTGGATATATATATATATAATTGGTTGAGTAGGTCACGAGCGGTTACCGTAGTGAGTAGGGTTGTCTCATATATATTATATACTAGTGATTTAAGGTATTAAATAAGATCTAATAACATTATAGGTAACTATGTATATAATGGCTTATTATATCTTCTATAAAAATAATATACAAATTATATTATTACTATAGGTATTATTAAGTGCGTATAGGTTGAGTAATGGTATATCATTAATTATAGAATAAAAGTATATATATATATAATAAGTTATCAGTGAATCTTTATAAACTATATTTCAATATATATATATATATACTTATTTTATATTATTATACTATATATACTAATAAACTACTATATAATATATTATGGTTCGTAGTCAATACTATAGAGTTAACTGTACTTTTATCGGCTATATCTCGTTATGCTATAGTGTATTTATTACCATAACAATCGTACTTTTCACATGATATAGTTATAGTTTAACCTGTTTATACTCTACCTATATTTTATTATTATACATTAGTATGAATTATATAGTATTATCCACCGTAATAATCATATTATTCAGACGTGAATGGCGATAATATTATCTAGGAGGTTATTGAGATCATAAGGTCACTATATTTACTAGATGAAACTAAAATTATATACTAATAAAATTAGAATCAGAGAATATATGTATTATATATAGCTCAGTTATGTTATATACTAGTCTTGCGGATTTAAGTATTCCCTGCATTCGTTACATGCTTATTGAATCTTAAACTAAGTCCATCGTGCAAGTTCAATTTCTAGAACTGTGCTTAATACTCGAGTTATGGAGGATATTCTGAAGTAATTCAAAACTTTTATTCCGCATGAAAATTGAGTAAATCAGCAGCAATGCCTAGTGCATTATGCACGGGATATGTGATTTCGTAGCAGTGGTCACTTAAACTTGGACCGTATAGTGACTTACACAAGCCAATCAACTACATGCACCATCAATTGCAATTAATATGAAGCTCGAACAGATATAGCGAGATACCATTACTAATCAAATCACTTCATCACACACACCACACACACACTATAATATGTATGTGAATGTAAAATTCTATAAATATTTATCATTATCTACAAAATATACCGACAATCTGATATAGGGATCCTAATTATTTGCACACCTTCCAGACTATGAGAGACTACAGGTAATTAACTATACTTTCGCTATTATATATATTTATATCATATAATATAATTATAGTATATATAAATTTATTATTATTTATGTTATATATACGTTATTATCCGTATACCTATTTTCGTGGGGCACACCAATCACTCACAAACAGGTCATTGGTTCGTCTGTTGACACACACCCACACACACCACACGAAATAACTTGTAGAATTTTCCTTATTTGTATCTTATCTTATTATATATATCGATAATAATATAATTATAGTAGTAGTAGTAATTCATCTTGCGTATGTATAAAAAAATAATAAAACAACCGTAACTATTCGTTATTAGTGTATCTAATTTTGAATATAATAACGTTATAGATATATAATTTATAGTTCGTAAAATGAATAAAAAATATGCGCTTATATTTTAAGACTCTGACCTGATTAGACTTTTTTTTAACACTAGGGGAGCTTAACCAATTGATATCTTTAAGCTGAAGCTGCGGGAGGAAACTCCGAGCTTCCGTTTCGGCACGAGATTATGACAACGAACTTCTTCTGTCAGGAGGGACGGAGACACTGTTTACACTGTTTGGGGCAGGTTGGAGAATGAATTTAGGGAATGGAAATTTGTTGCTTTTTTCTGATTCTGGTTTTTTTATTTATGTGAAATATTTTTGATGACAAAGTAATGATACCGAGTTTTGCAGGATTGGTAAAGCGTTGTAAATCTCTCCCTGTTGTTTGGTGAAGTTTTGTTATAGTAGCTTAAGTTGGATATTGTTTTTGTTTGTTGAGGTAGTTTCTGTTATTGTAATATCACCTTGAGTGAACTGATTCTAATGATCATTCCTTTATTTGTGTTAATCTCACTTAAGTGTCTTATGTACTTGTGTGTGGATCAGCGCGATATTTATAGAGATTAGTTGTCTTAGATTGGCGGTATGTCGTTGAGTTGGATTTGGAAGAAGGACAGCACGTCAAGAAGGGCTAAAGTGCTATGAGTTCAATAAGTCGTCCTTTTACGAGGACCCGCTGCCTGCTGTATCGATATTTCTTATAAGAAAGGAGGTCACATAACAATTGTTTTTCCGCGCGATTATCAATATGGAAGGAAATTTTGAAAACGGGATTTGAAATCTAGAATACGCAAATGAGGACGGTTCGAGTACAGAGTGCGCTTAATATTTGGGGGAGTTTTTTCAGGGAAGTTCGAGCTTTGGAGTGCGAGAGAAATGTTTATTTTTATAGTGCTGCCTTACATCAGTTTGATAGAAGTGAGTCTGTGCTAGATACAATTGGTCTGCCTGTTGTCGAATTTTGTTAAGTGCGTACAATAAGAAGCCAACTACTGCGTCTGTGGTCTGAAGTGTCTAAAACGTAATCGAGTTGTATATTGTATGTTTGACTTTAAATGGTTGTCTCGCAATTGTGCGAGAGTTAGTAATATGGGTGGATCGTTTAATTTTGTGAATGTGATTGCAAGAGTGTAGGCTATTTTTGTTTCAAGTCACAGATTTGTTTCGAGGGATGAGCACATTCGTATAGCTCTGATTATTTACTATTGTGGTCAAATGCTGAGTAGCTTCTTTTATGTGATTTGATTTTGTGGGTAATGCATTTCGAGAAAACGCTGGTCCCTTAAATCGAATGTAGGTCATGATTATGCGAGAGATGATGTTTCTTATAACTTCGTGATATTCAAAAGTATATATTTAGTGCGATGTTTAGAGCTCAGGTTAGTCATGCGTATCTGTTCAAGATATTAGGAGGGGTCTTTATCTGATAAGTTCATGGTTAACTGATGGAGTAGGATGCAATTGTTATGAAATGTGAATTTCCAATTAAAAAATTCTTGTCTTATGCATTCGGCACAGCAACGAAGACATTGTCGACGTACCTGAGCCAAACGCGTGATGTTTTGGGGGAGTATATGGGGTGCATGTATTAATAATCCAAGTAATTCCCCATGCAAACTATAATTTGGCCAGTATTGAGGAGAGTTAGGGGGCCACCATTTTGATAGCACGCAGAGGCTAGACAACATATTTTAGGTATCCGCAAAGACTCGAAAAACGACGTAAGTTTTATTACGAGATTAACATATTATTCTAAATAAACAATTATAAAACAAATAAACTATCGTATGCATCAGGATAGAATTTATTTTCTATCACATTTATATGTTAACATAGATCTAAGAAAATAAAACAGCATTGAATAAACAAGCATGGATTTACGTTGCCGAATACTAAGATGTAGTTCCGACAACCATGGTTATACTAATTTATAAGTGTGTCGTAGCACTGGGAATGAATATTAAGTAACTATACCTATGGAATTAATTGATATGTAAATAAATCTTTTAACTAGTCTTGAACCAAAAATTTTTTTGGTGTACACGTGTGTGCACACTAAAGACGTACCCATTCTCTCACGTCACTATACATTAAATATTTAGTACCTGTTTTCTCATCAATAACATCCAGTTGATCAACTATTAATTCCCCTATATCACCGATGTCATATGAAAGATTTGTGCATATTTTTCAAAAACACCATTACAATCCAAACCGTCTTGGGCACCGTGGTAATAATTGTTCGTACTATACTCCAAATTTTAAGGGAAAAGCATACATTATTCATAAAGTCGATAAAGAAGCAGGTGTATGGAGTTGAGTGTGTTGGTATAAGATTATAATATCACTTTTTATCGTTCCACCCTAGACTGTACGTGTTGGGGTCATTAAGTATGGTTTAACAATTGTCAATGTAGAGCTAAAATGACAGAAAATAGAGAAGTTTACATTAGCCCTTTAGAAATAATTAATCTGTATTATTGTATATAGCCTCATTATGTTGTTAGCAGTTTTTTCACAGTTGACGATATAAACAGGATGGCAGTTTTTCTTTTTTTTGAAGTAAACCTAGAGCTATGTGAGGAATTTGATAGGGAAGTGTTGAATTCTATGCTATTTTCTCTTTGTTTTGTCTCCATTGTTCTAATAGATACTATTTGAATTGTACAGAATAAGTCTTCTCAACCCTGTTTTCGAGCGCTGAACAATAGCTCTTAACCAAGAGATTTTTTTCGAAGAAACTATGTATGTAGTTTGACAGATTTATGTTTATTATTGAGGAGACGAAAGGGTTGCACAAGGACTATTGATATAGGTTTAATTTGATTAAGATGTTATATCTTTATATTGTAATAGGTACTGTGGTCCGGTATTTAGTTGCCTCATGCTTTGTTGTAGTCATCAATACGATTGACCTACTGCACAAATGTCGTCTGTAAATTAAAGCGATTGAGCTCGACTTAATTCAATTTACTCGAATATAATAGTTTTTTACTTCATCAAAATCTATTCCCTAAATAAATACGAAGTGACCTTCATCACCTTTGTTGCAGATGCGCTTAATTATAATCATAAATGTACCCAAGGGCAATTACTAATCAAAAAGAGAATAAAATCAATACACTACACCGACTCAACCATAGTTTACGAACATGTATATGATAACTATATATTAATATATTTATATAATATTATACATACAGGATATTTTAATTTATATTTATATTATCATTAATTATAATATTCAATCCTTTTATAATTATATATATTATATTAATTTTATAGTATTATATATATACTATAGTATATATATATATTAATACAATTTATTGTATATAATATATATTATTTGTTATAATTTTCTATTATATATTTTGATTTCAATATTATTACCTTTATATAATTTATATATAAACATATTATATTTTATTTATTTAATATAAGTATGTGCATATATTATTAAGATTACTATACGTAGTAATATACTACTAGTATAATATATACTATCGTATTATTGAATTTCTTATTATACGAGTATTAAAGGTTCGGTGTAACATAGTGATATATATATAATCATATTAGCTTAGTATAAAACACTTTTAATATGATATATATCTCTACATTATATTTCTTTGTTATTAAATGATTACTAGTAACATTATAAAAAATTTTCTTGCTCTCGTATCACTGATTCTAAATAATTATAAGTGAATTAATTCTACAATATAAAATTATATATAAATATATATATATTGACAAAATTATATATTAATAGACATAAAATTACTAATAAAATAAAATGATTTATAAAATTATATAGAAAAATTTAATGTATTATTATTATGTATGATCTTGATGTATGTATGTATGTATGTATGATATAGTATTATGTATGTATGGTATGTATTGAGTATGGTTATTTACTGTAATGTTACGTCCATGTATGTAATATTTATGTGATGCTATGGTTTAATTTATGTGTATGTATGTTATGTATGTAATACTGTGTATAATGTAATATAAGTCATTTAAGAGGAGTGATGTATTACCACAAAAAGAAAGTAAGTATGTTTATTTTAGTTATATATTTATATTAGTGTTTATAGTTGAGAATAGTATGTATTACTTATATGTACTAGTTATAGTAGATGTATTGAGTATAATGAAGTAACTAAGTAGCGTTAACTAATACAATATATGTATTACATAATATAATGATATTGTAGTATATATGTCTATGTGTTCATAATCGATATGGTGTGCAACCTACTGTACAATGTAATGTTATGTAGTAATTTACAAATGAAGCATGACAATGTGAATGGTACGTTATAGGGTCTGTAGTACTATATGTAAGGTATGTGAGGTATCGTATGTATTATGTATAAGTAATTAGTATAAGAGTTCATACTATACTATCATTTTAAGTAGTGTTATATACTATGAATTTATATTTACTCAGTAAGTATTGAGAAAAATCGTATAACTGGATTCTACAGTGATTGTGGTTTGGTGGTTTTGGTGGTTATTTCTGGTAGATTGGTTTGGGGTTGGTTGCGTGACGATTTTTGGTGTCGGTTTTTGCTTGTTGTTCTTTGTTGGTGTGTTTTCGTTTTATATGTTGTGTTTGTTTTAGAACTTTGGGTAGTCGTTTAGGTGTTTTTGATCCTTACATTGATTCCTTTTACTGAAATTAATAGTCTTTCCATCACTAACCTAACATAAAAAAGAAAATTTCACATATTGTAGATTAAAACAAGTTTTCATGTTTTTACTAACATAGGCGTAACATTTGTAAATTTAAAAGAGGCATTGTATAGTTAAATACAATACTAAAAACGTAGTATATATATATATATATAGATAATATGTATAATATTATAGTATATGTATATATATATATATATATATAGTTATATATATATAGATATAGTATATATACAAATATATAGTATATGATGAAATTTCCGTATTGATCATGCACTAGTTGAAGACATAACGTGATTTTTCATTGGTTGCTTTATTAAACAACATATAATAATTGATATTGTGATATTACTGAAATGAAATAGAACGGCCATCGCAGGAATAACATAAATCCAGCAGACTATTTTGATATATATAGTAATTAAGTTTGAAATTTTTTTTTTTCAGTCATTAATTATTATTTTATTTCAAGCCTATATAAAATCACATTAATCAAATTCGTGAATAGTTTTTTTGTGGCTCATTTTTGCAAACTTTTGTCCAAGAATTTAGAATCAATAAATCTTAACTTTTTATGAAATTTAAATAAAATACGTGTTCTAATGGACTAAAATTTAATCATTCAGTTTAAGAAGCTTTGAGAATGGAATTTTTACGCAAGAGTATAAAATTAATATTGATTCTCGATTTTTGTAATTGCTGGCAACGATTCTTTAATTAAGATATTAGTTATTATACGTATTACTATATAAAAGGTAAGGATGAATCATTTAAACTTGGTATTTCAAAATACTACTACTACTACCATTTGTACTATAATCACTTCTAATACTATAAATATTAACAATAAACATATAATAATAATAATCCAAATCAACAAATAATAATATAAAAATAATCAACAACATATTAATAATAATTAATATAATAATATATAAAATAATAAAATTAAAATAAAAAATAATTCAAGAATAAAATAAATAATATATAATAACAAATATCAATGATAATGCAACAAATAAATTAATATGCAAATAATAATTGAATAATAAATGAGTTTATAAATAAATAATATGTATTACAATATAAAATTAATAATTAAACAAAATAATAATTAAAAATAAATAACTAATAATCAAAAATAAATATATAATAATACAAATATAATATATACATAATAAATAAATTGATACTAAATAATAATAAACTCACAATATATATCTCAATAAACAAAATAATAATAATCATCAAATAATAATAATAATACACAATAATTATAAAATAATAATAATAATAATAATAATATGAATAATTAATAATAATAAAAAAAAATAATAATTAAAATATATAAATATAATACTATAATAATAATGGAATAAAATATCTAATACGAAAATATGTATTGACCAAAATAGATAAATACTTGATGATAATGATGTACGGACCAATAAATGATACAACACAAATTAAACGTAATAATAAATGATCTGAAAATAACTTCATGTCCAAATTTTTTTAGACGTTAACCCTCTCCTTTTGATCCAGTGTTCCCTCACCAACTAGTATTGATACGATTCAAAAGCTACTATGGAAATAAAGCATTCAAAAACTCATATTCAGTTCACACTTATCCTTACTTACAATTAAATCTGCCTCCTAAATAATACTTTAACTTGACAGCTATAGAGCTTCCATTGATATTTGCTCCGACGTAACACGTTTTGCGAACGCAGAGTCTCTCAAAATTAGAGCAGAACTTGATACATATATCAAACTAGATATTAAATCATATAAAAACTTTTATAAATAAGAACATTGTTTATGAAAAGCAGAAAAGATAAATTCGGTGATTTGCTTGACATTCTTTTTCTTTTTCAGATCACAAACGATGAATAGATTTAATTATGAAAAAATAATTCAGGTAAAAAGAAAAATAATTCAATATCACATCAAGTCCAAATCTAACACTAACGAAATAAAGCCTAGAAAAGAGCTAATTGCCAGTTTTAAGGTTCATTTTTTTAAGAAGAACCTTTATGCAAGCAATTACTGTTATAATAGGAGAAAATTCAATTTCACTGATAGAATTATAAAAAATGGCTGAAAAGATCTTAATCAGGAATAACAAGACTATGCATGGTAAAACCAGTGTCTCACAACATAGAATACAGCCCAGTAAGATTCTTTGAAGCACTTGAAAAAACGAACATTGGAAACTTCCCAAACTCCAATTCTCGACATTTCTAATTTGTGACACAGCGAGCAAGGATATTTTCTTTGACATTGAGGGCTGCTGAGTCTTCTTCTTAATAAAGAAAAAATTCAAGACAATTACAAACATTAAGGAAAAAGAAATGGAAAATTTGTTGAACATTTTTTTAAGGTTTGGCTCCAAAATAAATAGAATCTCTCTTTTATGTATATATCCTATAAAGCATTATCGATCAAATAATGTATTTTAAAACTCTTAATTTAGTGAGTTAATGCATTTATTACTCTATTTCATGTGCATTATAAATATAATCGTAGAACTGTCTCCGATTCGCAAGGGCCTTTCTCAACGGAAGAGGAATAGACTAAAAAGTTCAGAAAAGTAGCTGAGTATTATTTTTATTCTAGAATAGTCCCTTAAAAAAATCATCCATCATTGAGAGCTTGATAACCTTTAGGAATTGGATAAATGGCTTGTAAATCTCAACATTAATACTAACAAACTGTTAAAGACATTACAAGTATATTTCATTATTAACGAATAATAATTGTAATCAATATAAATGATGAAAAAAATAAATAATAAAATAAATTATCAAATGATATAAAATTAATATTAATAGACATGCAATAAATAATTAATAATATTATAATACCCCATCATAATCAATAATTAATAAAACAGTAATATTTCACAATATAATATCATATCCTTAATCCAATATAATGAATCAATAAAATAATAATAAAAGTTATCAATAAGAAAGAGAATATAATATATATATAATATGAATCAATAATAATATTATAATACATAATAATATATAATAAATAATAATATAATAATAAATATACAAATGAATCAAATGAATATATATCAGAAGTTAATACAACAAAATTAATATAAATAATAATAAAAAATATGATTGGTAAGTAGTTCGATTATAAAATTTCGTTTATCTTATAATAAGCAATAGATAATTTTTAAAAATAATATCCAAATAGATAATAAAAATATTAATATAATAATAATTAATAGAATAATAAGAATAAAATAAAATATATATGAGAGATAATAAATAAATAATATAAATAGATTAATAAAATAAATTCAATTAAGATAAAAGTATTTAAATAATACAATATAATTATATTAAAGTAAAAGAGCAATAATAAAAATTAAAATAATAATAAATAATTATCTATGTAATAATGAATGTAAATAATATATATAATATATAATTAAATATATAAATAATTAAAGTATCAAATATAATAGATTAAATAAATTATCTATATACTATTAAAATAAATATATAGAT
>JABUQX010027181.1:22500-36579 GCA_015478945.1 Trachelipus rathkii | reverse complement strand
GTATACATGCCATCCTTACATTTCAGCGTATCTACATACTAACTATGAGACACTCACACTCACCCATAGATACTCACACACTTGCATTTACACTTATACACACGTACAAACGCACGACCAATCCTTTGGTCTCTCTCGAAGAGTTTTTATGACCCACCCTAATTTTTGGCCATGCCTAATTTTTCGGCAGCCCTAATTTCTCGACCAACCCTCTTGGTTTCCGGGGTTGCAATTTTGAGAACCAAAATTTTCAGGTCAACCCTTGTATTCCAGGGTACAATTTTGATGCCTCACTGATGCCTAACTTTGATTGCCCAACTTTGATTGCCCTCAACTTAATGCCCCAGCTTTGATGCCTTGCCTTTGTTGATGGCTCAACTTTTTGAGCGCTCAACTTATATGGGCCTCAACTTTGATGGTGTCATCTTTTTGATGGTCCTATATTGTTGTTCAGCTTTGATGACGTTCAGATTTCATTATGGGTTCACTTGATGCGTACCCAATCAACCTAAGAGTATCTAGTGATGTTCTATTAGATTTCTATGATTCTTATGATGTGCCAGAGTGAAAGTGCCAGTGAGTGCCAAGTTGAGTGCCAATGAGTGCCCACATGAGGCTAAGTGAGTTAGCCACGGTTACGTTGCCTTCCGCTTATAACGTAGTACCTAAGACCAACGCTCTGTTACACGACCAATCCATCGCTTAACCATAAGTTGCCAAATCGTGAGTTGCCCTATTTATTCAAGGCCTTTCTAGCTTCCCTGAGCCTAGAATAGCCCTAATATAGGGTGTCTACCCCTACGATTCTTCAGTCTGAAGATTCGATTGTGTATATTACAATTCTGCTAAGAATGCTTTTCCTACTATGAGTTAATAGTTTTTTAGTAGACACTTTTATAACAACTTACACTCGCCCATCAGCATACACTAGCCCATACACTTATATCCATCATCACGCAACTACGGTACATTACAGTTACACTCGACACCTCTAAGCTCATTTTTTTGCTAGTTTGATGACTCATCTTTGATGAAGTCATCTTTGATCCACCTATATTTATGATTCATCTTTGATGATCATCTTTTGTCTTCCCCTAGATCATAAGCTAATCATCTAAGGTCGCAGCGTTGCCCTCCGCGCAAAGAAGCCCCTCCTAATTGCGTCATCGCTCACCGCACTGTTCATTCAACGATCTCTGCAGTGATATGAACTCAACCTGGCCTCATAATACTCGCCTTCATTCACCTCTTTCGCTCAGACCGTCGTACCCGCCCGTCACGGCGGGCGCCCGGCAGGCGCATATCCCCGCCGCCGCGTGGCTCCGCAGGCGCAATCCCGTCCGTTACCCGCCCGCGCGTGCGCCCGCAGGCGCAATATTCCACCCGGAATGAAATATATATATACTATGAGTCATTCATTTTATTTCAATGTAAACATTTTAATTAAAAAATTTTCGCGACCTAAATATGGTCCATTACAATCTAATATTTACTTAATACCTTTTACTTTAAGAGGCTCTCTATTTTCAAGTTTTTTAAAATGTCTATATGTAAGAATGAAATAAAAACCCCTTACGTGACTGCTATATTGTTCACCGGGGAATTTTATTCCTGCTATCGCTATGTTAACTCCTGATCCTCTCGTGCATCTCGCTTTCATTAATAAATCACTGTTTACGCACACATCTGCTAGTCAGTGATGTGCGAGTCAGATTGATATTTATCAGCGTCACGAGCGAAGCAATGAACTGCTCCTATGAGGCAGCCCTTCCACGACATGTTGAACTAGTACCTGCTTTTATTTCACGAGACATACGTGCGTGCTGTCGCAGCTGCCATCCAATAGAATGTTCTCTCCTTACTATGACTAGTGAGATCTTCAAGCATCCTCATGTCTACGTCTCGTGAGTGACATGCATCCAGCTTTATCTAAACTCATATTTTTTATCGCCCGTTGTGTTTACCACCTTTCGAGAGACTTCCATTTACTCACTGTGTGCGTCTCCTCCTCTCCACATTTACAGATTGCATCGACGACTCTCTTTAGTCAATTCTAGCGTAAATCAATAGAGGTTAACATAGCAACAGAATTTAAGTATGCATTTGTTTTTACGTCTTTGATCGCTTAACTCAGTTCTTACTGCTTTACTCTCATATGTTTTACTTGCTTAATCACATATTTATTCTAAAATTAACATACTCTTAACAGTAAACAGTAATCTAGATCCGGTTACATCTATATAGCCCAACAAGGGTTGTATGACTTTGTTACTCTTTACTGCTTTACTCTAATGTTTTTACTGTTAACTTATATTTTTACTGCTTTAACTCATTAATATTAATTAACCCATTATACCCTTTAAGCAGTAAATCAAGCTATAATCTAATAAAGTACTGGATGGTACATAATTATATAAGCACAAGTGCGATTGTTAGCTTTTGTTTTTACTTCTATTTTTACTGCTGTTAAACAATCATTGTTTACTGCTTTAATAGTACTCACTAATGTTTTACTGTTTTAACTCATGTTGTTACTGTTTATTAATGATGTTTTTACTGCTAACTCAATTATAAACTAATAATACCTTTAATAAGCAAGCAATGATGACATTTCAATAGATAGGTGTACCTACACCAAAGGGATAGTATGCTTTTGTTTTACTTTTACTGCTTTAACTCTATGTTTTACTGCTTTTTACTGCTTTAACTCAATGTTTTACTGTTTAACATCATATTTGACCCAGTATTTTGAACAGTTTATTACTGCTTTAATTATCATATGTCTTATATGCTTTAACTCATATGTTTTTTCTCCTTCAACTTCGATATTTTTTTAACATTTGATTTTCACTTGACTTTGGTGAGTATTTTTATTTTGATAGATTATTATTAATTTTTAATTTATTTTCATTATTATTTTTTTATCTATTTTTTATCTTTATTTTTATTTTATATATTATACTTAGTGTTATTATCTTCAGCCTTATTTAGTTATTATTATTTAGATCACAATGTCGAGATCTAAAAATGGACAGAACAGATAACTATCCAGTCACACGCACGCACAAAAAAATGGCTCCCCCCAATCACCCATAACACCCATAATACCAACAAAAAATTACACTTATACACACATTCACTATGAACATTATACACACATTCACTATGACACTACATTTACCCATACACCACTTACATTTTACACTTACACACACACACACACCACAACACGTACACAATACACACACACACATACACTTACATACTTATACACACTTCATCAGTTATGATCATATAAACACAATTCACTATACACTTAAATTTATCACCATAGACACTTATAATTTACACTTTAACACACACAACAACAAACACTCACACCCACACAACACACACACACACACACACAACCACACAACCACACATACTTACACTCACTCACAGTTTTACTTACACACGCAGAGTTTATACACTCACAGCAATTTGCTTACATCACACAAGATATTTACTTACACTCCATCAAGATATACGTTAACACTCACACACAGATTTATTACACACAAAGAAGATTATTACACAACAGAATTACTTACACACACAGATTTACTTACACTCTAACACAGATTTACTTTACACACACACGACCACACCACGCACACTCACTTACACATATATAATCCTATAATTTATTAAAACATTTTATGTTAATTAAACACCTCGTTATTATTACTCATTCAAATATAAACTAAAATTATTCAAATTTTTAAAAACTCCATAATAATCAATCATTATCTTTGAACAAAGATTGTATTATTAACGTTAATACTTTTGTTTTATATAATTAATAACTATCAAATTTTTAATAACTTTTTACTAAATATTTATCATTATAGCATTGTTTATATCACTCTAGAGTGTAACTTGCACAATTATCAAAGCCATGATGATTAAATACCCAGAATTAGATATCAACCAGCCCTGAGCACCCCATCATACATACAACTTGCCAGTTTTTTCTTATTTAAATACTGTCTTATACATCCATCTCTAACCAGTGATAATACAGATATAAAGAACCAAAAATTAATTACGCTTCTCTGCATAAACATAACATGTAATTTTATTAAATTCTTCTATTACTTATAATAGGTGGTAGTGTGTGCAGCCTCTTAGCAAGATAGGAGGGCGCACAATCCAAAATACTCAACAAACACTACAACCATGGCGGGTGCTTAGGCGCGGTGGCGGAATAATATAAAGGAACATACATTTGCACTATGTGGGGTAGGGGTTAAATGTCTGCTATTCACATGGGTTCTTTCTGGTCTAGTTGCCGAAAAGTAACTTTGGTAAAAATAAAATAATAAAAAAAAAAATAAAAAATAAGAAGAGTTTGCGTCTATCATCTACCCCATTCTGAAAACTCTCTCCAATTAAACACATAAACGCATGCTACTTTACATTTACTATATATTATTACTTCAACAATTTAAAAAACCTAAAAATATTAATAAAATATGTCTCAATAATTCGGTTTTTTATTATTATATATTATGTGATTCAATTATGTAACATGACAATCCATCACGAGAAACACAACAACCCGCACTCACTCAGATACGAACTACCTCCTACTCGTAAAAGAGTGTTTCTCTTGCTACACCTTATAAGAGAGAAACTACAAATTTTAGATATATCCTTTTTTTTGCCGGTGTCCGCATATTTAGGCCTCAGCCTCCAAGAAAATAAATATCTAATTTCAAACTTATCCTTTGTCTGTAAAATGTGGTTGCAAATAACTACGGTTTAGGGTCCGTAATAAAAATTAAGGTTCGTTGAAATTATAGGATAAGACTCATTGTTGTGATATCCCCAATGCTGATTAAGCCTAGTACAGTCATACACACAAGAATCATATCAAAAAAAAAAAATAAAAAAAATTAAAAGAAATAGTAATTAATTGCTCCTTATGATAATTAGACATAAAGTAATCATTGTTTATATTATTATTTATTTTTATAAATATGTTCAAACTGAAAAACAGCTGGAGATCGGTCAGTTCAAAAGTATACACTTTAGTAGGTATGAAGGAAATGAGTTTTAGTTAGCGCTTAATTGTGATTGCCTGTCGGTATTTTGAACAAGCTAATCCTTTTAATTCTCTATAGACCTCGTTTTAAAGTGACTTGTGGGTGCGCAGAAATTATTATTTATCTGTCTTGAAAAATTATATTTGTTCTTTAAAACTTGTATCTTTGAAGCAGGTGTTAATCTTCCGTATTGCCTGTTAAAACTTTAAACTACAGCTACTATAATAATAAAGGGTATTGTTGTGTGATGTGGGGATAGACGTTATCTCTCTCCCTTGTGTTCATTTAGATTCCTCTCCTTCAATTGAGTCATTTTAGTTCTGTCGTTTTCTGCAATTTGTTTGATGAACTTAATAGTAAAATGTATTGTATATTTTTTCGTAGTTATTATTATATCCTATAATTAATATATTAGTTATAGGTTAATATTATTTTTAATTTCACAATGAGAATACATAATTAATTAATTCACTAGATTTATATTAGATCAGTAGATCCCGTGAAGCAAAACGCAAGAGCACTGCGGCCCGCAAAGCGCTCGGAACCCGGGTGCGCGAACGACGCATTGGAAACCCGCCGGCGATAATGATCTTCTACGCGGGGTACTGTTCGCTCCTGAACGTTATGGGAGCCTGTTCTCTCATTTCAAGTCGGACTACGAATAGCACGCCTCAGGGCCGAGCCTTTTTTCTAGCCTTTAGGCGACTATAGCATACCTAAGATGGTTCCTCTACCTCCTTCTCCACCTCCCGGGGGAGCTCTGTTCGTGCTCCCGAGATAATTCGCTCACCCAATCCACTCGGACGCTTTAGATATTTGGGTATCTGTCGCTAAGGGGTTCCCTCTTCGTCCCGTCATCCCGCCTACGGTTGGTACTGCGATCAAACGCTCCGACCCTGTAAAAACGCCTTATAACTACGCGGCTGGTGGTGATTACGTCGTGCATTTCGCTCCTGGTCCGGCTCTGAGCCCGCCTTAAATTGGCAATAGCCGTGCAACTATTAGTTGTAATACAGGACCTGTTTACAAATAATATATTTATCTAGATCTATCGATAACTCTCTCACTCTGCCCTCAAAAAATAATACTGAGCAATTTTTTTAGTATAATGTTACAGTTCCTTTTGCTTGTGTATTTACTTTATTATTTCTTACTTTCATATAATTATTCGCCCCTTTTACATTATTCTCCGAGATGAATAAATCGGGCTTATAAAGATCCAAAAACTGAGTATAATCTTCACTGTTTAGCTTTTATTAGCATGATGTCGTCTCAAGTTTCGGCAGAATGTATGGTTTTTATATTTTTATAGTTTCAGTGAATTAGCATCATGTTTTTATATTTTTAAATATATTGATTTTAATTTCGCAACATTGTATTGTTTTCTCCAATTTCGTATTTTTAATAATCTGTATTACATCGTATGAATTATTAACCAAGTTTACTTCTTCAATCCAATTTGTTTGTAAAATTATGCAGCTCAGTGATATATGATCCAATATAAGATATCGTAATTCACTGGTATTACAATCCCATATATAGAGAAATTACGGTTTTGTACAATGGGAACAGTTTTATTATGCTATGTCCACGCTTTGGTAATATACATATATAGCAATATGTCTGATGTTTTGTTAATAATTATTTTTTTGACGAAATAAAACAATTTTTTATTTATCGGAATTGATCTATTAGACATCTAACAGTCTCTAACAGAGATTACTAGAGGACCAACCTTGAAAAGAGTCGCAAGGGGATTATAATATCGTTATATATTACATAAACTTCTACGTTCAGTACTATTAATAGATGGAGATAATATTGATAACTTTAATATAGTATATTAAAAAATATTATTGTTTTAATCCTATTAAAGTTAATAATGATACTTTAAAGGCATTACCACAAAGAGGACAATTGAAATTGACACCTTAACGTCACAAGACGGTGAGTATACTAGTTAAATTATTTTTACTATTCCCTCATAGGAATATTTAATAACTTAAGATGAATAATATAACAAATTTAGAATTTTATACCAAAACAAATGTTCTATTATCTCAATTAACTAAAGTTAGTTTTCAAGAAACTTTACTCATCGATAGTTGTAATAAATGGATATATATTTTTCCTATTAAATTATAAATATTTTATAAAAAATTGTATTATAAACTTATAATATAATATAATAAAAAGATTTAAAGAGAATAATGTTACTAACAATTAATTGCAAAAAAAATAAAAAATATGATTATCAGACTTAATGTATGTAAGAATCATCCAAAGGTAAACAAACTACAAAAACATGCATATATTGGATAATTATAATAATATACATGCTAATAATAACTAAGTAATAATAATAATATAAAAATAAAATAAAAATAAATAAATTAATTAATAATATAATAATAATATAATAATATAATAATAATAATAATAAATAATAATAAACGGTTAAAAATAATTATAAATATGTTTACATGTTTTAACTTCATATTTTTCATTTTACCTGTTAAGTAAAAAAAAATAATAATAAATAATAAATTATTTTCTAATGATATTATTATTATAATATTTTTTTTTTCACGACATATAAATCATTAATTAAAAAGCCAAGATTCCTGACAAACTTATAATGGTTATAACTAAGCTACGCCACTAACGCTTTCTAAAATTAATACTGACTGAATCAATTGAATTGCAAAAAACTAAAGCAGCAATGTATCGTTTCCCTGCGGTGTCACAAGTAATCATAAATTATGATATCGATTATCCCATATAATGTGAGAATCGAGCTGCATTAATATTTTTTGAAATATAAATCATAACAATTGATCGTTACGTACAAATTTGAATTAACTAAAGAGGTTTTATTTACAAAGCGGCGTATCATAAAAGAAAAAATCTTTCGCCGGATCCAGGGTCCCGTAATGTTCAAGAAACAATCCGGTCGCCGTAGTACTGACTTTTACGCGGCGAGTATAACAACCAACTGTGGTTCATGCGGGAGCATCTGGGTTTCCACACTGGTGGTCTAGCACGTATTGCGGGCAATGACGCTCTGGCTGTTTGTATCGGCTCAACTGTGATCTACTAAAATCTAGTGAATAAATATTATCTTTCTAGTGGAAATTTATATTTTCCCTTTCTCTAAATTGTTATAATGTCAACACATCATTTTTCTTCATCGGTGTCAAAAATTTTAATAATTGACTCATTTGTGTTAAGTAAATGTACGACTATGCAACAAATCCACTATAGAATTTTTTAAGATTAATATGAACACATTTTTTGAAATATAACAAAAGCAAGATAATTCTCTGAATTGACACCGGCTCTTTTTTTTCTACTTACTTAAATATATAAATCCTTAGGAGATATTGAGTTAGCTTATGTATTTTAAATATCATAGTTAGAAAAATTTGTGCAAAAATTAATTTCGTTAGAGCAAAGTGTTAATCCTTATCTATAAAAAAAAATTAAACGAAAAATTTAAAAAACATCAATCTCAATACTGCTAGTTCAGCACATACAAAGTTTAAATGAACAATAGACATTAATTTTTCAAAAGACGATAAAATAATTCTGGACCAATCACATACGAGGTCATAGATGATAAGGGATTACTCGACCAATCACAAGTAAGGAAAACATTCCTTCTTACCTGGCTGCTTAAAGGATACTTTACTGACTAATATTGTCAGTTTGAATAATATATTATAAATAATAAAAATTAACAATGATTTCTTGTCTATATGGAATTACCTTTGACCTGTGGGTATTAGGCTTAATAGGCATGATACAAAAAGCTTATCTCCTAAATTAGGACCTAATTTAGTCTTGTCCTAAGGTGGTATTGCACCAATTTTACAAAAAACTATCAGTTTGAAATACATTTTTGAATTCGTATATGGCCTAAATCGCCCCGGGGCTACAAAAAAGGATTATCCTAATTTAGCCCCTAAAGTAGATATTTCACACAATTTACATAGAGAAGGTCAGTTTCTATCTGTAAGAGTCGGGGTTGTTTGTCGTTTTTCACCGTGGATGGATTGTCAATGTAATTAGATAAATAATAATAATTATATTAATAATAATAATAAAAAAAATCCAATATTTTAAAAAAATTTTTGAAATATTTTAAAGTTAACATCGCCTCCACATTTATAATTATCATTTTAAAGTATGAATTGTATTGTTAGAATAAGAACTTAGAAAGATTTTAATTAATAAAATACATGTTATGTTAGTAGAGAGAAGAACTTTATTTGTTATTTTTGAATATGGTTGCCATCAGATGGCTAAAGACGATGTAAAGCAGTAAGTCATTAGAACAAAAAGAGGTATAGCTTGGTTGGTAGAGAGGGGTGCTAGGGGCTGCTGACCTTACTGATTAATTACTGATCTATTTGCTTAAAGTTAACGGTTTGACAAATTATATGTTTAATAAAATTTCTTCTCTTAAACAAAAGTGAAAAGTTATTTTAAAACTTGATAGTTTATAAAATTTATAAACAAAAAGTGTTAATAACCAGTTAATAATAAAATTCTTGTCAAAGAGTAATGATTGATTTATTATAGCAAAGAAGTTTTAAGAAAACTTTTGAAATATTCTTAGTTAATATTTGAATGAGTTTTTTTAATTTATGGGATATTGTTTAATTATTAAAAATAAAAATGGTTGAAAATAAAATTTATACATTAATTATGTTATAGTGAGTGCGTGGTGTGTGTGGGTTGTTGTGGTTGTGTTATAAGTAAATCTTGTGTGTGAGTATCCTAGCTGCTGTTATTTTGTGTAATAAGTAAAATCTGATGGTGTTCTTCGGTGTAAGATAACTCTTGTGTGTAAGTAATCATTGTGTGTGCATAAGTGGCAATAGTCTGAATACTGCTAACCTGGAGCCTGCTGAGAGCCAAATCTGCGGCCTCGGTCCTGCATATATGTATAGTAATCGGTATGATTCAGGTGAGTATATTGTAAGCAAATCTGTGTGGTTATTGTAAGTAATAATCATGCGTATAGTGTAAGTAATTTACTGTATAGTTTAGTGAGTAGTGTGTATATAAAAATCTGTTGTGTAGAGAGTTGAGTGTGCTGTGGTTAGTGTGTAAGTGTAAATATTAAGTTGATATTCTTTAGTATGACTATAGGTAAAATGTATAAGTGTCATATATTGAATTGAGTTTAGTATATTGTATAACTAGGCAATGTTGGATCGTATAATCTGAAGTAGCGTAGTTTATTCTGTTCTATAGATGTCTCCGGTCAGGATTTAGTTTTGTTGTTGTGACGAGTCGAGATGTGTAATATAGTAGTGTCAAGTTACTGTGTCTATGTGAGTAATATGATAATGTGTCATATGAATGTGTGTATTATATCTATATATTAAGTTCACCATTTCATTTAAATATGTTGTTAGTATAAGTAGTGAGGTGATAGATGTTGAGTAACATATGAATAGTGTGTGCGTGCGTGTGGGGGGTGGCGCGTGTGGTGGTGTGTGTTGTGTGGTTGGTATCGGTGATGTATTCAATAATAATAACAAAGTTGGCTAATGTATAGTATAATAATTAACATTAATAGAGTAGTTATAATTAATACAAAATATGAAATAATTAAATTTATTTGTATAATAATACATCTATGTTTTAAACTTCATAAGGTAATAAATATTAAAAATATTCAAAGAAAGATATATTATAATATATAAGTTAATTAATAATAATATCTAATAAATAAACATTACTAATAATAATTTAAAAATCTTAGCAATAATATTGTGGAAGGTATATCCAAGTCATATATTTACTAATGTAAGTTAATAAAGTACTAGTATATGTATATAAAAACATTAATTGAAGTTAGCAGGTTAAAACATGAATTTTATAAGCCTCACTAATATATAATAGTATAATAATCAATTATATTAATTAATTAGTCTATTAATTAGTCTATTAACATATAGATTAAAGTTATCTTAATAATTATAATAATAATCTATGAAGGTATTCTAAAAGCTTAAGTATTAAATTACAATGAACTATTTTAATAGTGCACGACATACTTGTTCTACAGAACAGAGTTTTATAAAACAAAAGCGATTATCATATAATTACCTCTCTCGGCCTCCGCTTTACAACACCTTCTTTTTTGTCTCTCGTGCTGACTTTACTGCTTTAAGGTATGTAATGTTAATAAATGAGTTAAAGCAAGCAGTAAAACATGAATGAGTTAAAGCAGTAAAACATTTGTTAAAGCAGAAAAAAATAGTGAGTAAACAGTTAAACATGAGTTAAAGCTATTAGGGTTTAAAACAGTTAAAACAAAGCATTATGCTAATCCTTTGCTATTTAACACCTCTACTTGATTACTGATTTACTGCTTTAAGGTATTTTTGTAAGTTAATTAAATATATTGAGTTAACCTCTTAGTAAACATGATGAGTTTAAAGCAGTGTGCTTCGAGCAGGTAAAACATTGAGCGATTTTAAAGCTCTATGAAAGGTAAGCAGTTTAAACAGACTCGCACTAACTAAACCCGCCTTGTTGCGCATGTAGACCACCTCTATTGATTACTATTTACTGCTTGAAGGTTAATTGTAATTATTACATTAATAATACTGTGAGTAAAGCATTTAAAACATGAGGTTAAGCTCTCAAGTATTTTGATTATTTAATAACTCAGTAAAACGAATATAGCTATACTAATACCTCCATAGTTGGTATAATTTAGTGTAGAACCACCTCGATAGTTGATTTATGATTACTTGCCTTGAAGGTATATGTGTATTTTTACATGATATAAGTTAGTCTTGTGAGTGTTTTAAAGGCGAGGAGAGAGTAGTTCTCATTAGAAAATATGAGTTAATAGGCAATAAATGTTTAATAGTATGCAGTTTTAAAAAGCTTTATTAGTTACATAGTTAAATTTTCAGAGCAAAACAATCTAAGAATCAAAAACTGTCCTAAATTTATTCGAGAATAATTCTGCTCATATTATTTACTGATTAACATGCTTAAGGTTATTGTAATGTTAAATTCTTTTATAATATAAAAATTGTACATGCTCACATGCTGTTTGTAAATATAACATCATATTGGTATATGATCTCAGACACTCTGGTTTTTATTTCTTTAGCATACAATTTTTAATAAAATCACTTTTCAGTTATTTGATATTGAACTCTAATGAAGTAATAAAAAAGATTGAGTCTGTATATGAGTAATTACATTCATGTATGTTCACGCGGAAAATGTTTTTAATTAAAAGTGTTTAATATGAAATAAAAGAATGAGACCAATCAGTATAATTATAATAATTTCAATTTCGGGCAGAGAAGAATATTACGAGCGAATGGACCGGAATAAAATGGTGTTCAGGCGCACCGCGTGACTCGCGCGGGCACGCTGGGAAATGGGCCCTGCCGGGCGCACGCGTCTGCGACGAATCCGGCGCGCATGCTCGGGCGCCCGCGCGGGCCGCACTTCTGCGGCGCGGCTGCGACGGGGGTTTGCTGTACTTTTGCGCGGGGGCGCACGCTGTCGCCCCTTGATGTAGCTTATGATCTAGGGGATGACAAAAATAGTTCTCAAAGATGAATATCATTTCAAATAGTTAGGTCGGGGTAATACATCAGATGACTTCATACAAAAGAATGAGTTTTCATCAATACGTATGATTCCGCAACATAAACTGCTTCGGTGTATTTTTTTTTAACTTCATGTGTATGATTTAACTGTAAGTGTCCGTGTGCGTAGTGTATGTTTGAAGATATATGATGCTTAGTGTTTATTAGTGATCGTTGTATGTGCGAGTGTAGTCTTGAATAAGATAGTATAAAAAATCCTAACCATAGTAGGAAGCATTCTAAGGCAGATCTTATATACACCAATCGATATTATCCTCATACCTTATTACCTAGGGGCAGACACCCCATATTAGCTATTCTAGGCTCAGGTGTTGGGACTTTGGAAAAAGAGTCTTCAAAAAAGTTGTGAAGCCTCTAAATTTCATATCTGAAGCATATTTATTGCCACATGGTTTAAAAAAAATGCATTGGCACTTCACTTTGCTGGCAACTCACGTTTTGGCAACTCAATTTTCAGTGTAACTCATTTGCACTCACATGCACTCAACTACGAGCACTCACCTATGACACTTCATAGAATATTTCAATAGAGATCAGCTGAATAGAACATCACTAGTACTCCTTTATCGATTGATGGACACCATCAAAGATTGAAAAACATCATAAATCTCAGTCATCTCAAGCTTAAAGCTCAACAATGAGTCGATGGTACCATCTCAAAGATAGATCACACAAGTCAGAAAGTTTGAGCCATAAAAAAAGTTGTAGCCATCATAAAGTTGAGCCAGTGCAACAAAGTAGTCATCCAAGTTCTGGCCAATTGGACGATTAAAGTTGACGGTCTTGTGGCCACATCAAATAGATTTGACGGGTCAATTCAAAGTGTGAGAACTCCGGCATCAAAGCTGCCGCCCTCAAAAACTCAATCATTTACCGTTAGTACATAAGAGAGAGGTGCTTTGACACGAAAATTTGGGTTCTCAATATTGCACCCTGGAGACTAAATGCGGTTTACTTGTCGAAAAATTTAGAGTCTGCCGAAAATTAGTATGTGCCACAAATTAGGGTGAGGTCATAAAATAATTGACCCTGCACATGAGGAAATGACCAAAGGATTTAGTACGCTGGTGTTTTCTTCGCCAGTCTGTACCGTGCTCATGTATTACCCATGCTGTAAATTTACAGTAGCAATATCTTATAGGGTGGAAGTGTAATAGTGATCATAGTGGAAATGATGATTATAAAGTTTAAGTGTGTTGTTGTGTAGTATGTGATATATTGTGATTATGCTGTGTGTGTGTGCTTTGTTGTTGTGTGTGTGTGGGTAGTGTGCTGATGAGAATGTGTTGTAATATCTTATATATATACGTGTATATGTGTGTAGGTGTTCAAGT
>JABUQX010027181.1:0-5000 GCA_015478945.1 Trachelipus rathkii | reverse complement strand
GCACCTCAAACCAGGCCAGCACCAGGCTCTAGATTGATTGATGCCAGCAGTAGCGGGGTGACGATTAGTTAAATGTCGCAAGCGTTATACATTCTGATGCAAGGTCGCGTAATTTATAGTCATCAGCTGTACACTGGCGGCAGGTTGCAGGCTGTCGCGCGTCGACACAAGATGCATTAATACTTTTTTCTGCCAACACGCCACAGAACCCCATCTTTGCGCGGCTTTAGTCGTGCCAGTACTGAGGTTTCCGTGGCCATGCACATCGCAACACTACGCGAGAAAGCGCGCGCCCATCTAATTGAGTTAATACTCTGCCATTTAATGGGCTATTTTCACTGATGACCGGCGGTCAGATAAATATATTGAGGGCACCAAAGCCTACCATCTCTTTCACGGTGTCGGGCACATGGAGAAGCTCTTTCACCAGAAGGTGTTTACCGACATTACTTGCCTGATAAATGCCATTAGGTTTGAATAAATAAAGATGCTATCAACCTCGCTGTCACCCAAAAGCCAGTAAGAAAGCATGTTCACATGCTGGTGCCATCTGAAGAAACTTTTGTAAGCGAGAAACAGTTCATAAGATAATATATTTTCAACCACCATAAGAAAACAAGATCAGTATTAAAGTTCATACAATGACAGCGACAGACGAAGATATACAAATTAAATTGATAATAAGGGCACAAAGGAGTTTCTATATTCATACCAATAATGTGTAGTGTCGCCCAGATTAAAACAAAACAGTAGGCCCTCAAACAAACAAATAAAAATAATACACACACACACACACACACACACACACACACACACACACACACACACACACACACACACACATACATAAACCCCGTGAATATATATATATATATATATATATATATATATATATATATATATATATATATATATATATATTATATATATATATATATATATATATATATATATACATATATAATATATATATACATACAGCATGATTTTGAATAAATTCTCTTTACATGAACGCTGGCTTACAGCATTTAATGGTGTCTCACACAAATGCCGTTATTCTAGACAGCACAGGCTTTTTCATCACTACAGAGTAGCAGACGGGGCTTCTGACACCATGGGATCAGACGCCTCACGTGGTACAGTGCCGACGATGAAATGGTGCAAGATCACCAGCTGGCGAACTGATCATTCTTAGCCCAGGTAACAGTTTTTTAAATGTGTGGTAATATGCCTTCGTAACATGCTAAGTACGAGCTGCAGTGTCACATGGTTACCGTTTTTAGCGCGTAACATTCTTTTCGTCTCGACCCGTGCCTAGAAACTCACAGGGTCACCTGTCTTTTTTCGCCGGTCAATTCATACTGTATCCAGATATTTGTGAAAGAGTTGCGCAACAAGCGACTTTCCACCCTCACTGATAACTGGTCCCAACGATTTAACACACAGTGTGATATAAACACTCACCAACCGCACAGTTGAGAGCAGCTGTCAGGTGGCTGCTGGAACTCATGGGTGTCATCTGTTATACCATGCTATCACACGCCTGCTTTCTGTAGGGCAAAGGATAAGATCACTTTTCGAATAGCTGATTTCACGCGTCATGTATAGCTTAGTCAAGACAACATCACATCATGTGGTAAGAACACTTTTAAGACATCGCCTTCACGCTCGCTTCCAAACTAATGACGATGAAAGGTTTCGAGAGAAAGAATGGCAGCCACTGAATTTTGACATGCCGCAATATACGATATATTCAATTACGAAACAGCATCCAAAGTCTTACATATATATATATATATATATGTTATATATATATAAGATAGTTATATATATATATATATAGTATATATATATATATATATATATATATATATATATATATATATATATATATATATATTATATATATATATATATATATAGAAGATGGGTAACATACATAGATATGTCCACATATGTAAAATAAAAGAAATCCAAAATAGCATACATAATAAAATATCTAAAGGAATACCTCTTCCACCGAGAGACACCCCAGGGTTTCACCCCTTGCTAGATGAATGAATCCTCCATGGGGTATCACCCCGAAGGGGCGTGTAAGCAGGCATTACCCTAATGTAAGCTTACACGCCCCTTCGGGGTGATACCCCATGGAGGATTCATTCATCTAGCAAGGGGTGAAACCCTGGGGTGTCTCTCGGTGGAAGAGGTATTCCTTTAGATATTTTATTATGTATGCTATTTTGGATTTCTTTTATTTTACATATGTGGGCCTATCCTATGTACATGTTTACCCATATATATATATATATATATATATATATATATATATATATATATATATATATATATATATATATATATATATATATATATATATATATATATATATATATATATATATATATATATATATATATATATATATATATATATATAGTGTAAGACTTTGGATGCTGTTTTCATGTTGGATATATCCGTTATCTATATTTGCCCCTACTCTGTGATTGGCTGAACTATCCTATACCTTTCTGTGATTGGTTGAAATATCCCTTATCTCTTAGACTTGTGTTTGTTCCAGTAATATTACATTATTCTTTCTCTCGAAACTTATTTCATCGTCATATTCGTTTTAGATTTGAACGTGGTAGAAGGTTGTGCTCTGTCTTAAAAGTGTTCTTATTTCCCTATGATGTATATTCCTACCGTTAGAATGATTCGTCTTGATAAATACACCTCTATACGTGACATTGTGCATTGGGAAATCAATATTCCGAAAAGTGATGTATCCTTCTTATATACAAGAAAGCCAGACGGTTTTACCTACTTCAGATGTAGTGACCAATATGAATATAACAGACGTGTTTTTATGAGTTCCGACGAATTACTTTGTGTATGCCAACATGCTGAAGAATGGGTGAATGAACACTTTAAGTCACACTGTGTATTAAATCGTTGGGAAATAGTTATCAGTGGGGGTGGAAATCATGATGATAAGAAACTTACTTTAACCTTCTCTAAATATCTAGATACGAATATTATGGATATTAGAATATGGCAGAGACGCGAAGATACAGGATTATTTAACCCCACAATATATGGTTTCTATATTAGAGGCACATCCCAGATAAAATATATGGGTCGAGTTCGAGAGAAAATGTTAAAACAGTTGCGTAAAACAGAAATGTTAACCGATTATGTTACTGCAGCTCATTATATGTTATACGAGGCATATTATACATTTAAAAAACTGTTACCTAAAGATTCGGAAAATATAATTAATCAGTTCTTAGCTTCGATAGATGTTCATACATTTATTCGTCAGCTTGAAGAATCCCTTTACGTGAATGATCCTGACCCAAAACATATGGTAGTGTCAGGGAGAGAACTTGCATCGTATGTACTCTGGGATGGAGTTGAGGAATTGAAAAAGTATATTATATCTAATAACGAAGATAACTGGCATTTGTGTAAGGACTTGGACCGATTAAATCTTAATGATGTCTCGTAAGCCAGCATTCATGTAAGGAACATTCAAATATATATATATATATATATATATATAGAAATATATATATATATATATATATATATATATATATATATATATATATATATATATATATATATATATATATATATATATATATATATATATATATATATATATATATATATTCACGGTTGTTATTATTATTTTTATTATTTATTATTATTATTATTATTATTATTATTATTATTATTATTATTATTATTATTATTATTATTATTATTATTATTATTATTATTATTATTATTATTATTTTTATTATTTGTTTGTTTCAGTTTTAATATAGTGTTTTGTTTTGTTTTGTCAAAGATCATTTTTCTACATTGTTAATTTATGAATATAGACCTCCTTTGTATACATATATTATCAGTTTAGTTTGTATATGCCTAATCCTTCTGTAAACATGTTTATCGCTGTCGGTGTAAGGCGTGATTATATGGACTTTCTGAGTTGATAATGCGGTTATGTTGTAATCTTGTTTACTTTCTTATGATTGGTTGAAAATATATTATCTATAGATTTGAGACTGTTTTATATACAAAGTTTCTTCAGTACGATATTTCCAACTGAGCTAACACCATGGCTTCTTTTCACACTCCCAAACTTGTTAACGACATATTTACGAGGACCTTTGTTATTCCCGAAGCTGTATCTTTTATATTTATTCGTAAACCTAATGGTGATCGTTACATAGCCTGTATTCCTACGATAGGTGTACATGATACACCTTTGTTCATTTCTGTTGAAGAATTCCTCCGTATTATTGACACCGTGGAAGAATGGGTAAAGGCTGAGTATGTGATATCTGATACATCGAGTCATAGTGAAATATCCATTAGAAACGAAGGCGAGAGGGGTATTAATAGAATAGATGTTGCTTTCTCATATTGCGATAGTGTTAAAAGTATTGATGTACGTAATTACTGGAAACCTTACTCAGCTAACACATTCATACGTACAAGAATAGGGTTCTGTTTACATTCGCATGAGAATATTACAACCTTGTTAAAAATAAAAGAAGAAATATTAATGCATCTTGACAATGTCGACATACTTGACGAATTAATACATCTAGCCTATGGTTTGTTTTATAAAATTTACACTGAAGTATGGGGAAAACCTTATAATAGAATGTATAGCAGCTTGCTGACGACAACTAATGTTGATACTTTTACTTCTCTTTGGCATGAGAAAATGCAATCTATAGAGCCTGAATATGCTGAAGAATGGGTTGGTGCATCTCGAGATATTTATTCCTATGTTATTTCAAAAGGAATAGGAGGTTTGGAGACTTATATAGAGAATGCACAGTTTCAACTTCATCCCATGTGTTCTGCGCAAATGTATTAATATATATATATATATATATATATATATATATATATATATATATATATATATATATATATATATATATATATATATATATATATTTAATAACTTGTGAAGTTAA
>JABUQX010027180.1:20000-25000 GCA_015478945.1 Trachelipus rathkii | reverse complement strand
AATCAACATTTCTTTCTTTGTAAAGTTGACACCTCCCTACTGAATTTGGCCATTTATTGAGAAGAGGAACTTCTAAAAGGAATTTCGGTCAAAGATCAAGACGAGGACCTTCGTCACCCAAGATTGATTCATTATTAAATACACTACCCTTTATGATGTGCATAGTTTGGTTTTAAACGTCTAGAAATAGCACAATGATATTAATGACGGAGTAACTATGTAAGGAAAATTTACCCCAATTTTTAATATATTTTATTATTATATAATATATAATACATTAAATAATATATTAATATACAATATATTAAATAATATATGAAATCGTTTTCATACAAATTATTTTCTTTTTTTAAATATAAACTTTGGACAAACCATATATATATATTATATATATATATTATATATAATATTATTATATATATATATAATATATATATATATATATATATATATATTAATATATTACTATATATATATATATATATATATATATATATATATATATATCAGAATGTAGTAGGAGTGTGTGATAGGTTAAATAGAAGTCAAAAAACATCTGGTGGATCGGAAGCATCTTTGGAATTCCCGTCTCTCCTCTCTCTCCTCTCTCTCTCTCTCTCTCTCTCTCTCTCCTCTCTCTCTCTCTATCTCTCTCTCTGTTCATCGTCTCCATTCACGTACATTCAGAGAGTGACCGCAGAAAGGACTCGCATCTTTCCGTCTCTGTGTTTTCTTAACGGGAAGAAGGGTCTTCTTGACGTGACTGGACAGACTTAACAAACCGACACACACATAGACCGATAGATAAAGGCAAATCCGCATATATATATATATATATATATATATATATATATATATATATATATATATATATATATATAATATTATATATATATATATATATATATTATTATATATATGATATATATATATATATAATATATATATGATATATATCATATTATGTATATATGTTGTGTGTGTGTAAAGAAGGAAAGTGAATGAGTGTATAGGAGAAAAAAAGTAAACAAAAGAGTAGGTTGCTGAGGAAAGAAGAAAGAGAAGAGTATAGTGGAGTAAAGAGCGAAACAAAGGGAAGACTAAGAGAAGTGTGAAGAAGTGAATCTGAAAGTGAGGACAAGAGATTTTGACGTAGAACCTTCAATAAAAAATATTGTTTTATTGAAGGCAAAATTTTGAAGACATAACTTCAATTGTAATCAGGTTTACATACAGTTAATGTACATGCAAATATACTTGGGAGTAGTCAAGGGGGGGGGGCACTTTCTATCGCTAAATTTCGTAATTAATTTTTTTTTTATATATATAAAATCACTAAATAATACAAATAAATGATTAAAGAGTTCTTAATTGCCTTTTATTTTCAAAATTTTGCGTGTTGAGAAACTAAGAACTAATGTCTACTACAATTTTCTAGGTTTTCAGAAAGATTATTAATAAATTAATATTCTGTAACATGAGTCGAACAAATCTAGCAACCCAAGGGTTCGTGGTCAGAAGGGTGCCATTCCTTCAACCCAAGGCTCTGTGGCCAGTGTGGTGCTATTCCTTCAACCCAAGGTTGTGGTCAATGTGGTTCCATTTCTTAAGTGATTAATACATCTTTGCATCAACCGGTGTTCAATTTCTTGGCAAATGAAAATGGCAGTTCGTGAAGTTTCTCGGATTTGTCGAATTCGCTTTAATGGACGCTAAAATCATAGTACCTTCAATATATTACTTTCTACAAAACGAAGACTTCGAAGCAGATAAATGTGTTGGATATGGCTATAATGACTATTCAAGCTTTGACATTTAAAAATTTTGCAAGGTGCTGTTTTTTAACTGTGCAAAAGTCATGAACTGAACTTTGTTGTGAGTTATTTAAATTGAGTCTCAGAACTACGTAATGCAATATCCACATGAAAGGATCTAATTAACTTTCCTCACCCTCATGAATCTGTTCTTAGAAGAAAGTTCCCCTAAACATTCCAGTATTATGTGAGACACGTTGGTCTCAAAATGCCGAAGTATTGTCATATTGAAAGAAAGTTTTGTTAGAATAGCCCAATGACTGGAAGGTTATCAGAATACATTGACAATGCAATGATAAAAGTTGCATCTCAGCAACGCTGATGCGACAAAGCCTCGGGTCATTATTTGTGTTAGTTTTATAGCTACTGTAAGTATTCCTCATTGCTGTAATCTGTGGTAAATGCTTTGTAATCAAAAACATAGATATGTTAAAGTGTTCGGATTATATTAAAAGAATACTAAAAGTCGTAAAAGGATATCGTGATTCTTGGAACGCTGTTATCAAAGATTTATTAGCTGATGCTCCCAAAACTAGTAACAGTATTGGAGTAGACTTCCAGATGCCAAGAACCATAGGACAATAACAGCACCGTTCAAACCAGCTAGTTTCGACTCTTTAGAAAATTCAAACAATGCTCTTTATCCCTTATTTATAATTAGACTCTTTAATAGTTTCTCTGGAGAATCGATTTTTTGGTGAAAATTTATCGTCCTTCTCACTGCTTTCACAACACCCTTTTATAGTGCTTCGCACGACGTTGAAAGATTTTAGAGAAAGCCCCCCCCCATCGGCTCGAGCCCCCTAAAAATTGAAGTTCAAGGAAACATATTATAATTTAATAAATATTAATAATGAAGCTGAGCTATATGATACAGAATCTCCATGATTAAAAAATTAAAAATGAGAAATGAAACTAGCAGAGGTGGTAAAAGACACTAAGACTTTCCTCCCAGCTACGAAGCATGTTCTTCACATGTCACTGGCTTAACCTTACACAACAATCGCCATTGAGGGACCATTTAGTATATGACAAAGAGTAAAAACCTGGCTGGTATCAACCATGTTCGAAAACCATCTCAGCGGATATATGCATGCTTAGTATATAACAGAAAAATGGTGCTGGAAAAGGAAGAAGTTGGAAGTAGAAAAGAACTGCGAAGATTTATGAAGATACATGAGACATTTTTATGAAGATAAATATATATATATATATATATATTATATATTTAGTATAGTATTATATTTATATATATATATATTAATATATATATATAAAATATATTTACTATATATATATATATATATATATATTATTATAGTATAATAAATTATTTGTTAAGTTTTCCACTTTGGATGAAATTCTGCTACCCCATACATACATACATACATACATACATACATACTACATAATACATACATACATACATACATACATACATACATACATACATACATAGTTATGTTACTTACATGTAAATTCATGAAGTTAATATTTATTACGAAAATAATGCAAATTTAATTTATTTTTCAACTTATTTAAAAAAGCTTAAAAATAATTAATTATTTTTGAAAGGTAGAAAGAATTCAAAAGTTTCAAAGTCAATTTTTTTTATTTATTTATTTTTTGTTTTTGTTTTTTTTTCGTTTAAGAAAATTTATTTTAATTCCTGGAGCAAAAAAGTATTTTTATAAAATATTTTGAATGTATGAACACCCCACAATTGCAATATATATATATATATTATAATATATTATAAAATATATATATATATATATATATTATATATATTATATATATATATATATATATGATATTATATATATAATATATATATATATATATATATTTATATAATTATTATTATATATAAATATATATATAATATATTATATATATTAGGGATGTACAATATTCGCTTTCATTATTATTAATATATAATATATATATATATATATAATATAATATATAATATATATATGTATATATATATATAAGATATATATATATATATATATTTATGATATATATTATATTATATATATATATTATATATGATATTTATATATATATATATATATTATATATATAATATAATATATATTATTAAGTATATATATATAATATATAATATATTATATATTATATATTATATATATATATATATTAGTATCGATTCTCATTCGCACTCGGACACATGAGAATTAGAATATAAAACTGTCCCTTGAAACTTTCTATAAAATTTATCATCTTTTATAATAAATATGTCGACCAGAATTCAAGAATTTAATTTCTTAGTTGACTTATGTCAATTCGGAGTAGTGGCTGAAACTTAAGTCACACTTGAAGTCTTGACAATAGATTAATTTTATTAAACTGACAGATTTGTACGTGTGAGTATATATGCTGTAGATCAACTGTACTAAAAAAGTGTTGAAGAAATTGTGTAATGTCGTCTTCGTCCAGTGTGGTTGGGGATTACTTCGATATTGTATCCAGAGACATCGAAAGTGTAAATTTTGCGATCGTCATTATTCTGGGAAAGAAAGATTGACTCCTGGGTTAAGAAGTTATCTAAGCAGCCACCCCAGGAATAATATAAGACTAAAGAAAAGGAAGAAGAAAAAAAAAGTTAGTTTAATGTAAAGGATCTTCAATACCAGCTTTAAGAATGAAGAAGATCTCTTGTAAAACTTGTGTAAGTATACAAAGATGTTAGACGCAGAACAAAAAAACAAAAAAAAACCATAGAGGATGAACAGTAAAACTGCAGAAATGATAGTAATGGACGACCCTCCATTTTCTCACTTTGATAATCTTGGCTTTGTATGACTGTTGAAAGAAGTGGTTCACATATACCCACTACTTCAAAATAAAAACTGCAGATACTATTTCTGAGAAGATATATATGACTGCGTTAAAATTATCATCAAAATTATTAACCTCAATAAAAGAAAAACATAAAATTGAACTTCTTCACCGACGAATGGTCTCAGATACTCATTCCACGGTTTCTTTGTAATCTCTGATTAGTCATACCCTAGACAAGGACTTCAAAAGCCCAAAGTCCAAATTTATTTTTGTGACTAAACCACTCACTGTATGTTACACGGGTGAATATCTCAGTGACATGCTTAATGCAAAGTTGGCAAGATGGAACCTATCTCCAGATAGTATTTAGTGTGT
>JABUQX010027180.1:0-2500 GCA_015478945.1 Trachelipus rathkii | reverse complement strand
ATTGTATCTAACAGAACCCGAGTTGGAGATCTGAGATAAGATTAAAAGATTTGAGAAGGTTTCAAATCTTTCATTTTTAATTAATGGTAAAGCAATTGGATGATATTTAGAGGGTTGAGGGGTGGGGTCTCCCCTTTTTCGGCACATGTTGAATGAGGGCACTGTCACTCTCCAGCAGGAAAGAAATGCTAAAATTGAAAAGCATAGAGAGAAAACAGTTTACCAGGACAGGATGAAAGGTCTTAAGCATAAGTTTTAAGAACCATAGGAGCAATAACCTAAAGGCCATCCGCCATCTTAGTACTGAACTTAGAGAGAGAGAGAGAGAGAGAGAGAGAGAGAGAGAGAGAGAGAGAGAGAGAGAGAGAGAGAATCATTAAAAAAATTGAAATGTCAAGCATAAATTAGTTGAATGGTGAAAAAGGTGAAATAGCTTCTCAATCGTCTAAGTAGAATTAAAGGCAAAGGTTTAAACGAAAAGTTTATCTTTAGATGGCGAGAGAGGAGCAGTGGTTCGAGTTCATCTTTAGAAAGTGAGACCTCAATAATTCCACTGGATGAAATAAAAGGAAGGAAGAGGGATAAGCAGAGTTAGAGTTAGAATTTATAGCAAGGGACTAAAAGATCGTTAACAAAAGGAACAGGAAATATTATTATGTTCTCTACAGAGAAAATTTTTGACAGTATAAAGAAATTTTATTTCTCTCGGTGAAAATACAAACATTAACAACATTAATTTTTGGAGTTAGATGTTGAATATTTCTGATGACAGCATCCCTATGCCGTATGTCTATATTTATGTCCCATAGTTTAAATTCTGTAACTTAATTAAGCTTTATTAGTCATCGTTAGCCTCTCTGTTTTTCATTTTGTGCATGAATGTTGGTGGGTTGCTTGTGAAAACTTCCCGTTTTAAAAATGTTTTGCAATTATTAGCATTTTAATTCTTTGGGAAATTGTGCAAAAATATCTACACGGGTATAGTGTTCCTTAAGATTATATATATATATATATATATATATATATATATATATATTATAATATATATATATATATATATATATATATATATATATATATATATATATATATATATATATATATATATGTCCCTAAGTGGGTTTGAACTAGGGTTGGCGCAACGCACACGGATCGGTGGCGGTGGGCGGTGCTTGGTGCGCTCATTTTAAAAGTGCGGTGGCGTGCGGATGTGGAGCACGATAAAAATAACGTGCGGTGTGGCTGGTGGCGGCGGTTGCGGTGGCCTGGTGCTGTCCTATGGATCGCACGCGCACCGGCACCGCACCAGCTTCCCGACAAATTTCTAAAAATAAAAAAAAATGAAAAATGAAAAAATGAGTATATATATATGATAATATATATATATAATATATATATATATATATATATATATATATATATATATATATATATATATAAAAATATATATATATATATATATATATATGAAATAATTATATATTAAATAAAATATATAAATTTATATATATTTTTTAGATCCCTAGTAGGTGTATTGGCTACAGATTCATCAGAGCGATTAAGAGTAGGAAAGGAAGGTTTACAAAAGTTATTTTTTGGAGCAAGAAAATTAACGATGTAGGATCACTTACGTTTAGTACGAAACACGCTGATATTCCTATTCCGAGGTTTATCAAAATTAACGAGTGAAAGGTAAACAAATAGTTTTCCATTTATGATGTTCATTGTCCCATCATTAATGGTACAATAACAAATGTAACCGAACCATAAATTTAGAGGAGAGAAAGTGCTCAAACAAGTGTTTGCTGTATCATAATGATATCTTTAAATGTCCATATGTCTAGGATAATTAATACTATCTTCAGAAGTTATTACGAGAGGAAGACAAACAAGTGTTTGCTGATTATCATAATGATATCTTTAAATGATTGGATTGGAGTACAATGATACAATTGGTTAGAAATTAGAATAGAATTGTCATGGGATGGGAAGACATTATTTTATCATCAGAACGGCCGTACTGGCAGAAAGAGTCATTAAGTTCTTGCAACCTTAACAAAATTTCAGAGTAACGTCATGTATTACTGAAAGTTAGCGAACTTTAATCCTGGCCTGTAATTTATTTAGTTCTTACTGAGCCATGGTCGAATGATTCAAGTGTGCCATTAATCTATATTTTGAGAGAACTTCGTTGACTCTTGTTTGAGATGTCACGACATTTCTAATGTTGATGACTGACGGAGTTTGTGCTGTTCACTCAAGAAAGAAACATAACTTTCTTTATATTGGCACCAGCATCTCTCAGGACACAGTGGACATCATCTGTGAATAGGTTCCATTTCGACAACATTTCATTAAATCGCGTCACTGATATGTTGCCTGTGTGACATTCAAGTTGAGAGGTTTAGGCAACGACCACAAAATTTGGCTTATGAATAATTGTCAACGGCATGGACTCACTCAGGAGAAAACAAATGAAAACTGCTGATATGTATTTGTA
>JABUQX010027179.1:30000-32637 GCA_015478945.1 Trachelipus rathkii | reverse complement strand
TGGAATGGGTATTTTGTTTACTGATTTACTGATTTCACTTTAAAATATTAACTATTACGCTTTATTGTGATATTTTATTCAAAGAACTTATGTTTTATGTTATGTTTGCATAAAAACTTTGTTATTTTTAATGTTATGCCTTTGTTAAAACTTTGCTTACATGCGTTTGCAATTATTCAGTGTGGGGAATTTAATGATATTTAGGCGTAAGGTTTTGGATGGAATTTTTGTTAATATTACGAAGTTAATGTAAAAATTTTTGTTACGTTTGACATTATAGTTCGTTATGCCAGTATGTATAATTAAGAGACAGTGGTTTATTGCTAAATTTGTTAAATTTATTCATGTTAATCGTAAAAATTACATTATGCGTTAGAGTTATGCCTGAAAAAGTGGTGAATAGGTTACGTTTGTGCGATGTGTGTTAGGTACATTTAACTGTTTTTAAGTATGGAACTTGTGGTTAATTGTTAGTAGTGTAATATTTTCGAGCGTAGGGTGTGATAGGAGTTTTGTCGTTGTTGCGTTATAGCTTCTTTAGTTCCAAGTAATGGCTCCATGTTTGCTTTATTACAGTGAAAATCATCTGTTACGGTGTAGGGCTATATATACCGATGGGTTAGTATAGCACCAGAATTTTATTTTTTGTGCTATTGTTATCAGAAATGGATAGACTCGAAATGTGACCTGAATCAATAGACCAATATATTAAAAGGTGTATCATGAAAGGGCGGGTAAGGGAGGGGACAACTGGGACGGGTGTTTGATTTACTGATTTACTGATTTACTGTTTTAAAATCAGTAAACTATTACACTTTACTATGATATTTTTACTTCATAAGAACCGTTTATTTTGTTTATGTTTTAGTCGGATCAAAATTTTGTATGTTTGCAATGTAATTTGTTGGGAATTAGATAAGTTAGGCGGTAGGCTTGTGATAATTTGTTTAAATATTACTAGTTTATGTAAAAAACCTTGTTAGCGGGTAGCATATATTCGTTGGTTGTATGCTATAATTAGACAAGGTTATGATACTTTTTGTTAAATATTACCATGTTAATGTAAAATTAACATTGATATGTTAGAGATATGCATGACAAAGTGTGAATTTTTTTCGTTTTGGTGTGCTATGTTAGTTACTTTGCTGTTGTTAAATGTGGAACTTTGTTAATGTTAAGCGAGTTATATCGTGATAAGGTGTGTTAGGTTTTGCCGTTGAACATCATATTCTTAGTTCAAGTGATGCTATGTTAGCTTTATTAATGTGAAATAATGTAAAATTATGACATGTTAGAGATATTGCTTGACAAGATGGTGTGAATAGGTTACGTTATGTATGCTATGTTTTGTACTTTACTGTTGTTAAGGTGTGGAACTTTGTTAATGTTGACAGTTTCTCGTAGCGTAAGGTATGTTTAGGGGTTTGGTTGTTGTACATCTATGTCTTAGACAGATGACTGCTATGTTGAGCTTTATTAATGCTGAAAAATTTGTTACGCCTTAGCCATACTATACGTTGATCAGTTTTGTATAAAGCACTTGTTTTTATGTTATAGCTTTATCCAAAATGTACTCGATATGTAACCTTGAATCAATAGATCATAGATCATGGATGGGTGGGAGGGTGGGGTGGGTAGGATGGGTGGTTTGGTTTACTGATTTACTGCTTTACTGCTTTAGGGTATGTAAAAACTCAAATTTTTGAGTTACTTCTGAATCCGACATCTTTTTTTTCTTATAAGATCACAAAATATTGTACGTCACAATCAATATTTACATAAGCCTATATGCACTCGCAACCCGGCAGCAGCACCGTGGCCAATGGCCAACTCCTCTGACCCGATACTCGACTCTTTCCTAAGAAATCCGACTGCCGAATAATGAATAATCAATAATGGATAATAATAATAATAATAAATGAATAATAAATAATAATAATATAATAATAAGTATAATAATCATAATAAAATAATAATAATAATAATAATAATGAATAATAATAATATAATAATAATAATAATAATAAAATAATCATAATTAATAATAATAATGAATGAATGAATAATTTTAATATAATAATAATAATAAATAATAATAATAATCAGAGTAATATAATAATAATAATAATCAATATAATAATAATAATATATATAAATAATAATAATAATCATTGACACGGAAGAACGTTCAAGATGACATTACGTTCGTGATAAGCCTAACGTCGCTCGGTCAAGTCTCACACACACAGACACACACACGGAATTGGAAGCTGACAAAAGGGCGGAAGCATACACACATTTTACGTTGCGCTCTCGGGGCGGAACTACCCATACCAATCATTCTGCGACCCAAACTCGTGGTAATGCAGTTAACTCCTCAATAGACAATATACCGAAGTTCATACAATATGTCAACGATCCTTCAGAACACCAAAAAGTGACACTACCGAAAGGTTTCTAAACTGCTCACAGGGCGTCTCAAAATAATGTACTAACACTTTGAAAGACTATACAAACTTTATTTATGAACATAGTGACAAGTTTAAAGGCTTGAATTACCAGAACTACTTATTTTTATTAAAGATATCATGTTCGCTAATGTTCAAAAATGATACTGTCCAGAGTCCAGACACAGCT
>JABUQX010027178.1:0-16190 GCA_015478945.1 Trachelipus rathkii | reverse complement strand
CCCTCTCTCTCTCTCTCTCTCTTCTCTCTCTCTCTTCTCTGCTTTCCTCCTCCTCTCTCTCTCCTCTTCTCGTCTGCTCTCTCTCGTCAATTATTATGACTTTAGGGAAGCCCTTAATATTGGGATTTATATTGAATCCGGAGTAGAAATCCATATATATTTATATATATATAATATATATATATATATATAATATATAATATATTATGATATATATACTATATATATATATATATATATATATTATATATATATATATATATATATATAATATATATATATATATATCATATATAGTTTTCGGGCTACCTCTGTTATCTTCTTTATATATCTACGGTTTATTTTTTTATTATTTTCAAGGTCATTTGTTTTGTATTCGAGTCGTATTGTTCAAGTGGGCGGCTTCTGTTACAACTGACACGAAAATAATTGATGTTACATGTCGCGCGTTTTGGTTGTATATTCCTTTTTATTGCGTTTGCTAAGAGAAAGAAGGATGCCAGAGACCAGTTCATTGCCAACATTTTTCGCTCTCATTATTCTGTTAATCGTTATAGTCGAATAACCTTCGGCTTCTTTTTTTTCTTTTTTTTTTTTTTCTTCTTTTTTTTTTTCTCCTCCTCCTCCTCTCCTCCCTTCTCTATCTTCTCTTCTTCTTCTCTTCTCTTCTTCTTCTCTTCTTCTCTTCTTCTTCTTCTTCTATCTTCTCTTCTTCTTCTCTTCTTTCTTCTTTCTTCTTCTTCTTCTTTCTGATTCCTCTTCTTCTTCTTGTTCTTCTTTCTGTTCCTTCTCTTCTTCTTCTTCTTCATTCTTCTTCTTCTCTTTCTTCTTCTTCTTCTTCTTCTTCTTCTTCCTTTCTTCTTCTTCTTCTTCTTCTTCTTTCTTCTTCTTTTCTTCTTCTTTCTTCTTCTTCTCTTCTTCTTTCTTCTTCTCTCTCTTTTTCTTCTCTTTCTCCTAATCCTCCTTTTTTTTTTTTTTCTTTTTTCCCGTTCTTTTTTTCTTGTTTCTTTTTCCTCCCTCCTTTGTTTTTCTTTTTTTTCTTCTCTTCTTTTTTTTCTTTTTTTTTTATTATTTTTATGTATTTCTTTCCTTTATTTTTTTTCTTTTCTTTTTCTCGCTTTACCTTTCGCAGTTGGGGTTTTATTTAAGTTTGGCCCTTTTTTTGGAAGTTATTCTTCGCCTTTGATTTACTTGCGTTGCTGCTGAATAGAAAAAAAGTCATAAGCAATATATTAAAATTTATTTATTTTTTTTTTTATATTTTTGCTAATATATAGTCTAAATTTCCCCAGAAGGAAAATATTATTATATATATATATAATATTATATTAATATATATATAGATATATAATATAATATATATATATATATAATAATATATATATTCAGGGTCACACTTTCTGAAAGTCAGGGGAAAAAAAATTGTCAGGAAAGAGTCAGGGAAACGGTTTTTTTTAAAATGATGCTGGAAAGTCAGCACGGAAAGATTTTTTAAAAAAAATTTGCCAAGCATATGAAAGAATAGAGCGAGGACCATATACAATATTTTTGATATTATTTTTTTTTTTATTCCTACTGTGAATTGTTGAAATGGAGAGAGATGTATTTGATAAGTGAAGGAAAAGGATGGGCGAGGAATGACATCCAATAAATCTACTTCTATCCTGTTTCTTTCTATTTTTTAGTTCACGTATTAACCTCACTATTCTTTTCCCTATTCTGTTCGTAGAGGTTGGTCCAAGTTCATCCTTCCGATTGAAGGATGGAAATGTGTTATGGGTGTTTATGTTTTAAGGATTGGATTGGTATATGGATGTGTTCTAGACTGTATGACTTATGACTTAATCTGTTTATATCTTTTTCTTTTTAGGGAATTATACTATTTGAGGTGTTTTTTTTTTTTTTTTTTTTTGAGTTGACGATTTGATATTTTTTGATTTTTTTTGTGCAAGGTTGAACGGTTATTTATTAAAAATTTATTTTCATAAATAAATGACTTTCAGCAAAAAAAAGCTATAACTTTAACACCAGTGGTTTGGGACGCGTCAAACTAAACCTTAGGTATATTTATCTGTTTACAGATTTACCAATGTCTCGTACTTAATATTATGGAAAGGTTTCTTAAGTCCAGTAAAATTCCTGCCTACAACCAACAAACTAAAGCTTTTTGGGCCATTAGATTTACATGACAAACTTGAATTGCCGACTTGTGCAAAATCAAAAATGACAGAAAAATGATTAGAAAGATGGGCCTCTGAAGTACAAGCCATGTCCAAATGGCTCTATCGATTGAATCCCTAGTATAGTTTTTTCATAGCAGGAGAAAAAGGGAAACAAAGAATTTGATTTATTGCCTAGAGGCATTGATTATACAATAACCGAATACGTTCTCGTTGCTGGAGAAAGAAAAAAAGCACTATACTTCTCCTTGGCCAGTAAGCTCATTCGACCCTTTGAATGATAAAAAATTCAAAATATATTTTTTGGAATGGTGCATTGTTCTTACTATTATGCCAATGAGGTTTTTTTTTTTTTTAATATATAGCACCTGAGAATCAATGTTAGGCGGAATCTTGTTGGCAATTAATTATATTTAAATAGGACTGAAATATTTTTGCCATGAAATACGACAGTTCTGGGAAGCGAGGGTTTCATAAATTAAGCAATGTTGCTAGTGGAAATCTTTTGAAAATATAATATATACTCATATATATATATATATTATATATATATATATATATATATATATATATATATATTATATATAATATATATATATTATATAATAGAATATATATATACTATATAATATATATATAATATATTTTTCTCAAAGGAACAGTGCACAATGCTATTAAGATCTCATGATCTCATGAAGGTATTCATAAAGTTCCTATCACTCAAAAAATGTGACAAATGTAATAGCTGCCCAAGGAGATATGAAGAACATCTTTCAAAAGAGTTTTCAAAACAGAAAGAGGGAAAAAGAAGAGAATTAAAAAGGTTTGAAAAAAAGTATATGTATACCATTTACAGCATCAATAAAACTTGAAAGAGCAGAGAAAGATGTTAAAAACTGAAGGCTTTTAACAGAAGAAGACGCCATAAAATCAAAAATTCAAATGCTTGAGAAGAAAAAGATAATCTAAATCTCCCCATTTAAAACTTTTGTTGATTACAATGGACGCTATTCACCTAGGCTATTAATATGTAAGCTTTTAATTTTATTTTCTTTGTGGTATATAGATAAATAAAACTTTTTGCTTATTGGGGAAAAAAATAAAAAGTGAGAAGGTGTTTGGCGGCTATGGTAAAGATATAGGCTGATTAACTAAAAAAAAAAAATATTTTTTTTTTTTTAAATTCATCCATTATGATGACCAATTTCTAAAGTAAAATAAAATTTCACATAAATTTTGAATGTACTTGAACTGACGGTAAATAGGCTGCAAAACATATAATTAATAGAATATTTTTCTTTACACCAAAAATAATGAACACCGCTCTCAGGAAAATTTGCAGGATTTGAGTCAGGGCGAAAAGTCAGGGATATTCAAATCAAAATTTTTTTTTTAGTCGTTTTTGAACCCTGTATAATATATTATATAATATATATATTATATATATTATATATATATATATATATATATACTAATATATTATATATATAATTATATATATTATATATATATATATATCTATAATAATATTATATAATAATATATATATATAATATATATAATATATATTATATATATATATATATATATATATAATATAATTTATAATATATATAAACTATATATATATATACTATATATATTGTCAAGAAGGGCCGTATTGCCTTCTTGCGGTTTTGTAAATAAAATCTTATTTTTGTTTGTCTAGGGGAACATTATGATCTCCATGTTTAGTAAGATGAAGATCTATTCCTTATAAGTTCTAACGCGATTCAGATCTCTGCAAGAAAGAGGTATTTACCAAGCGCGAATTGAAGATAGAGAGAGCTTTGATGAAAAAGACCAATAGTACCTCCCTAGTATAATATTTTTTTAATTGATATTATATTAGCACGAGTAGATTCAGGGCCAAAAAAAGCCCCATACATGTAACTTTGCATTAGTATATATGATAACTAGACGGTAATCCAGTATTTACCGAATTAATTAAAATTACATATTTTTAAAATAAATAACTAATGCTAAGTTTATAATTATTTTAACATAGAATTTGCAATAGCTGATCAAAGTTAATGTATGGCGAGAGTTTCCAACGTTTGATAATGCAGCTTTTGAAACAAATAATAATACTTAATAAATTGGATAAAGATTAAATAAAGTCTTTCCATAATTTAGACGATTATAGACTATTTGATGCGTCTTTTTTAGGCCGAGCCTTGTAGTTGATTGAAGCTCAAATTCCTCTACCTGTCCGGCTTCTCATAGACTCGCTGGGACACACCCGCCTTCTAAGAAGATACGATTGGGGCCATGGAAACCAAGTCGTCTTGGCACTGCTAGTCCGCTTCTTGAACGATCCAATTGAAAGCAAACTATGCACCGTTACCGATCTTCATTCTGAACTGGAGAATAAGCTTCACACTACACATCATTATTCTGGAATTCGTGGGTCTTTCCTCGGGTGGACAACAATCGGGACGCAAGATGAGTTCTTCGGCTTTTCTACGGCGTTTTTTTTGTACTGTGGATTTAATTCTATCCCATTGACCGGGTTTCCCATTTCAACGTCCTAGTTTTAATCTTTTCTTTCTCTGTACCTTTTCTACTGCTCTGATCCATTAAATAACTTCAGTTTTTACTAGGGAGGGGCACAAAAGTTGGAGCGTGTATGGCGTTGTTGCTTTTAAATGCATTTGAGTTTGTTTCGTCGGCCAATTTGTCAAGAAGGAGTAGAAAATTCCCAGACTTTTGTAGGTCTGATAATTCATTCCTCTTAATCTCCAACCTTTGTTCCGTGGATAACCTCATTTTAAAAAAATGTAAGGCGGAGTCATTCCTTCTACAAGCATCTGGACTTGATTCTCAGGTGTGATTTAAGTAAACTACTTGCCGATGGGGTTCGTTGGTTGTCGATCACCTCGTTTAAGGCTGCAGGAGGCCCTTTACCGACTCGTCCATTGTTTACAGATAACATCGTCGTTTCCCTGGAAAATCCTGACACTAGTTATCTCATTCCCATAATCATTGCTAGTAGTATCTTTAAAGTCCACCGCTACCTTTGTTTCAGCGTCAATGACTTCGGGTCCGAGGGTACCTTTGATGTTTCTAATTTTCAAATCACATAGTGCACCATCCAGGCAGAGTGCTTCTACCTCTCCTGTGTGAAATGGTGTCTCAACAAAAATATGTGCTTCCGGTACTATCCTCATTTTCCTAAAGTTACCTGTGAATTGTCTTTCATCGACAAGGTTGCGTTTAATAATTCCACCACTGCATCCAGTATCCCTTGAAACGTTGACGCGTTGACCGTTTACTTTTCCATGTGCAATGGGGATTTGGCTGTCATCTTTCGAGATTTGTCGACATGACAGTGATATTACCGGTATAGATTTACCTTCTACGGTGATCTTGCCATCATGGATTAAATTACGTATGTCGTCAACTTCTTCGTTAATTAAACAAACAGGAAGCAGTAACCTATCCTGGGGATGTGGTGAATGTGTCACAGCACTGTTTACTTTCATGAGGGTCCTGACTCTTAAATTCCCACGTTTTATCGTATTGAGTTTCTGCCATCCTTTTTGTTTGAAGATTGCCGTCTCCTTCTCGGATGAAATAACAAAAGGGTCTTTCATGGTCATGAACCCCTCTCTCGCAATCTATCTCCGCAGGGGTCTTAGGAAGATAAAAAACTGTTGGGCCCTCGTGTATTGACATTATGATTCTTTTTTGCCCTCGGTTCATTAAGAGGGGCTGAAAAGAATGTGGTTTGGCGATCGTTCTGTTCGAGGACTCAATTTACTTCCTTCTCGCCTGGAAATTTCGTCATTTGTCGAGAGCTAATGGATCTAAGTCAGAGAGTCCACGGGTCCCGAAGAAGGAGTTTCATTTTCTTCCTGCGGGAATTTGCGTTCCTAGGTTCTAACCGATATCCTCCCCGTTATTATATTCAGTGTTAATAGTGACGATTTGCTTTGAGGTTAGCCAAAGGTTAAGTTTCGTATCTTTCGGGATGGGAGGTTACGAAAAAATACGGACAGGAAGCGGCAGTCCAGTAAGGAAGTGAACTGAAAAAAAATGACCACAAGCCGGGCCCATTTAGAGCCTGTAAGCATAATACTCAATCTTTGAAATAAGGCATCCATTTCTTCCGAGTAGCCTCGCTTGATGGTGCATAGATTAGGTTTACTTCAGCGTTGAAGGTGACCGTTGCAAACCGTTGTTTACTACGGGTGGTTTGTTAATGTGTAATAATTGCGCTTGAGAGTCTGATACGTTCCAGTTCCATGAACCTTCTTATACGCTCGGCTTGTGTTTTCTGCTCTTTACGGTTCGCTTCGTCGCTTTTTGTTAGCTTGAATCCTCTTTCTTTCCTATTATTAGCTTGAATTTTCTTCCTTGCTTAAGGATTAGCTTGACGTTGCGGTCCTCCGTCGTTCTTTAGCTTAGAATTCTTCTTCGTTTCTTTAAGCGATAGCTTTGACGTTAATCGTTCCTCTCTTTCTTCAAGGACACTCTTTGCGTTCGGCTTCTTCGGCGGCGAAAGCACGTTCCCTTTCTTTGATATGAAACTCTCTTACATGCTTTTTTCTTTTGTTCGTTCAAGACAATTCTTGGCTTTTTTTGAAAATACGTGCCGGCTCTGTATAAGTCCATCGTGCTGGGAGAAAATATTTATGCAAAAAGAGTCAGCGAGAAAAAGTAGAAACTTTTACGGACAGGCCAAAACCAAAGTTTGTCAAGAAGGCCCGATTTGCTATCTTTGCGGGTTCTTTGTAAATAAGATCTAATTTTTTTGGTTGTCTAGGGATTAATGAATCTCCCACTGTTTTAGTAAGATGAACGATTCTATTCCTCTATAAGTTTTTTCTAACGATTCAATTCTGAAGAAGAAGAAAGTATTAGCAAGGCGAAATGAAGTAGCTTCTGATGAAAGACAAAGACTTCTATATAATAGTTTAATTTGAATTATTAGTTTGGCGTTCTCAATAGCCCCATCCGTTCTTTGCATTTTATAATATATAGCTAGACGGTAATCCAGATTACCAGAATAAAATTACAATATTTTTAAAAAATAAAAAACTAATGCTAAGGTTTATTAATTTTGATTTTAACATAGGAATTTGCAATAGCCTGAATCAAGATTACAGTCATGGGAGAGTATGGAATGTCGATATTCAGCATGAAACTACTTAATAATTACTAATAAAAATTTTGATGATAAAAAAAATAAATATCTTCATAATTTTATAGACGATAGATATTTGATGCAGTCTTTTTTAGCCGATCGTGAGTGATGATGAAGCTCAAATTCTCTACCTCGGCGTTCTCATAACGTGACAAATATATATATATATATATCTTATTTTAATAATATATATATATATATATATATATATATATTATATATATATATTATATATATATATACTATATATATATATAATATATATATAATATATATATTATATATATATAATATATATATATGATATATATATAAGCGACAAATTGATTCTGTCACAATGTCTGTATATAAAGTGAGGCGTTTCGCTAATAATAATAATAATTCAATATATGTAATAATGCAAAACAAAAGGTATGAGTTTTTTCGTGAAATAAAGTTAAGGTTTAGAAAATATGAAATTAGAGTTACATATTTTATCTTTTATTAAAAGCCTTAGATACTTGACCTTGCAAGGACGGGTAATACGTCTGTACAGAGCAAGCAATAGGTTGGTTTTAATAAGCTTTGAATTTTTCTAAGCTCCTCCTTAAGATGCTAGTATTTAAGTGAATAAAAAGGTTTAATTAATAAATAAACATTTGTAAGAAAATAAATAAATAAAAATAGCTAAAATTAAGAAAGACCTGAAAAAATAAATTTATTTATCATTATTACCGATATATATATTTATATATAATAACTAGGTGCATTTAGTATAAATTAATGAAGAATCATGTGAACAGCTTTATTTTTCTCACCTATATATATATATTATATATATATATATATATATATATATATACTATATATATATATATTATATATATATATATATATAGTATAATATATATATATACTACTATATTACTAATCTACTATACTTCATTACCTACTACTCCCATCACCTCCTCAAGCTAGACTCCCCTCTTTCTAAAAGGTTTATTACTCCTTTTTACTCTAATTTGACGTAAGGTATGATATAATGATTTTAAGTATTTTTTTTATTTATTTTCCTTTTGTAATTAAATTATTGAATTATAAATGGTATGAATAATATAAGAACATTTTCAGCTTCCTTTTTATTGAATACAATAACTAAATGGATCAATACTCTATGTGTTTTTGTTCGCGATGTTGAGTGAGACGCCCTTGCGGCAACCTATATTAACTCCGAATGAGCTTAAACGGTTTGTCTTTTTTAGAATAATATTTAAAATTATTGACATAAAGGTTCTTTTATTTAGTTGTCTCATCATATATTTTTTAAGAATTATTTTTTCTCTTTTCGATTAATCTATGATGTAATTCTATTGTTATGGTTTATGCTTTTATTATTAAGTGGGTTTGCAATACCATGTTCTTTTCTTTTTTACAGAAACTTCGGTTATATACCCAAAAGCGTGTCCTATCCTATACTTAGTTCAAAATCTGAGATAAAAAGAAGTATTTATAGTTACTTTTTTTTGATATTATGTTGAGATTCTCTACCTTTTTATTCTTGAATTTTCTGGTAAATTAGCACTATATTTTCTTTTTTAAATAAAGCTTTAAAACTAATTTATTTTAAAGTAAATAATGATAGGAGTAATGAGTTATAATCAAATTCTTTAGTTATTAAAAAAAATTTTTCTTTACTGTATTATAGATTTTTTTTATACTGTATTATAGATTTACAAGAGTTCTTAAGGTTACAGACTAAGTTTGTCATTTGAACTTTATTCTGTATTTCGTAGATTTTGTCATTGATTGGACCTTTTCTGTATTTCGTAATTTTGTATGAGTGTCAAAACAGTAATTGTAAGAGCAATTTTTCATGTCTTAACCCCTATTCTTTTATCATTATTATTTTAAATCGCAGTCTTTGTTACAAATTCTGAGAGAAAAATATAAATCTTGCAGAATATACAACCGGTTAATATCTTGTTTTAAGTATCCTGTTTATTTTGTTCCACTTAGGAATACTTAGAAGACCTTCAGTATAAACAAGATTGTTGAATGAATACACTAAACCCCAACCACATGCATGTAATAGTTCTAAGAATACAAAGCAAGTGTAAACACACAACGATATAAGTCTTTCTCTTAGTATTGAAATTCTATCAATTCAAAAAAGAACTTTCCTCAATATATTTAAAAGAAATTCTATCAATTTAAAAGACACTTTCTTCGATATATTTAAGAGAAATTCTATATCAATTTAAAAAAAGAACGCTTTCCTCAATATATTTAAGAGAACTGTTCATATAACTGAAAACTAAGTAAATAATAAAAAAAAAATCACTTCCTAACAACAAAAACATATTCTCCATCATTGTATTTCTTATTGTCCTTTTTCACATCGTTAATTACCACATTTATTGTTAATTTATAACGATTTAACAAAATAATTTCATGCTTGTTGCTATAAAGCAACAAGCATGAAATTATTAGGTAGACAGTCCATGGGGATTCATACGGCTTCTACTTTGCCAATTTGAGATTGGACAATTTTTATTTCCACCAGCTTCGATTATACATTAATTATTTAAATATAAACTTTCTCGATGTATACCTTCGAAGATTTATAAATTCATTGTTAGCAAAAATGAGAAGAGAATAATTTTGTAATATAGTATTTAATATAGGAATCCCGAACTTTTCACCGAAGGGGCTCTTGCATCATGAAAGCATATTTGTTGGTGCTGCCTTTGTATAATATTTACATTTTTATTATGAAAACTAACGAATATTAAATTTTACAAATCTTTTAGAACTTTAAACTTGATTAAATATTAAAAAGAAGAAAAATTCACGACAGCATGTATGTGCTAAAGTTTCTACTAGCTAAATTTAAATCTATATATAAATATACCTATGTTTGATTATTAGGACTTATCACGAAATTATACTTTGGAACACAGGTTTCCATGAAGCTGTTTTTAAATTCTCAGTACCATACACTCACTCCCTATCATGTTAGATTTTGATTGCGGAGCACTTTGTATAGTCGAATAAAAAGGTTTTGTACATAGGAACTGTCGGCGAAATTAAAGGTGAATATTTACAATAGCCTATGCTGACTGCAATAACAAATTTTAACACCGTTGTCAATTTTCCTTTAAAGTATGTTTAAATTATATCATATACCAATCTTTTAACACCCAAATGAAATTAGCTTCCTTTTATTACGTGAAGTTTAGATAAAATGTATATAATGTATAATAAATATAGATATTTTGGACTCTCATAAATATATCTGTATCCCTGTTTAGATTTAACAATATCTCTTGTATCTATTGATGACGGGATCACAAAGTCCTCCAACTCTGTTAGAAAGGACCCCAAAATCACCTCACTTATCCCACTTTTTTGGATTGGATTGCAGCCAACCAGAACAACGTTTTCTCTTTTATTAATTTCCCATCTTATCAAGTCTGAACGAGTCTTCTTGTTTTCAGTTCAATCATCGTCGCGATCCTTGAAAAGAAGATTAGATCGTAATTTGTTTGAGTGAGGCTGTTTTCAGTATGGTATTACAAACAAATCACCACGGGTAACTCTACAAGTTTAATTTACTAGAACTAAGTACCAAAAAGACTCTGAATGTCCTTCACCAAAGTAATGGCGAATGTTTAGTTTTTTTTTTTTTCATAAACGAATTGTTTGTGCAATGATCAAGGTAATTTAGCAGTTTCGCTAAACTTAATTTGTAATTAGTGAAAACGAACAAATTTAAACAATTAATCCACTTTATACTGACCATGATGAATTGTTTTTTATTATTATTATTAACAAGGACCACGCACAAATCTTATTGTTTTGCATTTTCAAATTCGTAAATATTGCGAGTTTAGTGAGGAAAGTGGCTAATATTACATATTAGTTTGCTATTTTTTTTAAGTGTTTAGGTCTATAGACCTTAGTAACAAATTCTCATTATTATAATTCTCCAATTGAACGAACTTTACTTTCAATAATTTTAATTTTCTAACTAAACGGCTTTGCATCTCACTCGGAGAACTACTAACGTAGGCGAACAATATATAGTAACTTAGAAAATCAAATTGGTAATCTGTGTAGTCATTTAATTAATTAATTTATCAATACAATCTGACCAAAATAGGTTATAGTGGTCTAATAACATTGGTTAATAACACTAGTTATTAGATACTTTAAAGTTTAATAACTTTAAACTTTAATAGAAGGAAACTGCAGCGTTAATTTTCAAGACTAGATAAACATTAAATGTTACAAAATGCACATTGTATATTAAGAAAGATTTAAAACTATATATATATATATATATATATATATATATATATATATATATTATATTATATATATATAATATATATATATATATATATATATATACATATTTTATATATATATATATATATATATATATAATTGTATTTGAAATTAACTTAATAGCTTTAATTTTTATAAAGTAACAGTTTTGAAATTTTTTTATTTAAGCAGTGAAAATTTTGCACACTTATTCTAATGAAAGATTGTTTTGAGTAATTTTCTCATTTTAACCAGATGGCGTTTCCGAAAAGGTACCAAATTTGCATTTTCCTCGTCGTCATATTTATGATCGTAAAGCTCTTCTCCATAAACTCTACTAAAATCAACATCGAAAGTAGTGTGATTAAATTTAATCCATGAAGTGTAGCGGAAACGATTTGTTCTCACTGAATAACCCATAATTTTTGTTTCAGTGAGGCGGGGTTGATCACTATCAGGTTGTACAGATGGATAAACTCCTGGTCTGGGGAACTGACTATAAGCTGCGACTTTATGTGGGCAATCTGAAATGTTTCTTTTCGACTCTTCCGAATTCTTTTTTATTAAAATACAAGATAGACTTTCACCTTCGGTGCAGAGAGAAATATTAAATGAATTTGAAGGACATTTGGGTAAGGCTGGTAAGCCTGCTAAGTCAACAAGAGTCGGAAATATATCGAGGAGTTCAACTACACCATCATATTGTCTTTGTCTTTTATAAGTAAAATTTCTTGAAACGTTTAATTTCCTTTTAAATCTTTGAATAAAACTTTTGAAGTAAGAAGGTGAAACTGATTTTCTTTTGGCTTCTTTTACCGTTTCAATCATATTTTGAGAACCGTGCCAATTTTTTGCTGGTAATGATATTATGAGAGGAACTTTAGTTGCCACATCATAGTTGCTATATTTTGACCATTCTTGGTGTTCTCCAAGCGACCATCCTGTAAATATATTAAACAAGTTTTCAAATATTGAAATAAAAACTATTGGAGTTTTACTCATCTAATAAGTTTAACATAAAATTAGTTTCTATAAAATTGGTCTGTTGAAGACAGACACTTGAAATATGCACACTATATTGTGAACATATTAAAGTATAAGCAAAGTTTATGACAAAAACTTGTGCTATAATTATTTCGCAAGTTGATAAAATTAAGACTCCAAAGAGTTACCATGATCTCCCATGAAGACAATTATAGTGTTAGGAAATAACTGCTTTGTCAGAGCAATGATCGGTCCAATTAAGCTGTCTGTGTAAGATGTTGCTGCATAATACCCTTGCCTGATATACCTGTAAAAAAAAAAACAAAGATTAAAAATATCCAAATCCAATTCCTCTTAGGGGGTGGGTGTATTAATTCTTATGGTGTTTACTCTTGGTGAATAACCTGGAACATAGCAGTGACAAGAAACTATTCCTGAGGGACTTTGTGCATCTCTCCGGCGTGAGAGTCCGTCCCCAGCACTTGTATGTGCATTTGTCACATATGAAACCTTTTAGTCTTCTTTCATCATCTCATTTTTCGAATTGTCTGTATCTTTCAATCCACTCCTCCATCGCAGTTTCTATCTCTATTTTTTATTATTATTATTATTTTAAATTTCCACCCCACCAGTCCCTTTCCGTGCTTTGTGCGTACTTTCTTTGAAAGAGGTCGTCCTCCCTTTTTTTCCCATCACAGCCCTTTGGGCCATCCGGTGTCTCTTCCCACATGGGTCTTCAGTCCACCTCACACTTTTTCCCCGTGGATGAGGGTACAGAAGAAAAACTGGTCTTTTTGTACGTCTATGACCGGGCCGCCAATGTGTGGGGGACCAACCTTCGGTTAACTGCGGAGGAGGCTGTCCTGCACTTTCGTGTATAATTTTTGGCCCAAGCGTAGAGTTCCGGGAGAATTTTCCGAGGCCACATCCACAGTCTACCCTACGGGGTAGGGTCAGGGAGATTATGCGAGTCTCTGCTCTGGCCTGTGACCTGTTGTGGGAGAAGGACTACCCTTCCTTGTGAAATATACGCATTTACAATCCATCCTGTTATTTACTTCTATGTTTTATTTGTTTTATTGTTATAACATAGTTCATCTATGAAAGATCTGTCGGAAACGGATCTGTTTAAACCTGCAACATATCAAGAAAAAACGTTATTAAATCAAGGCGTGCATTATTACCATCTGTCGGGTTCCCAGCCCGACCCCACCTAGGTCCCCCTTCTACTCCTAGACCAGATGTTTTCACTTTAATTCCTTTTACTACACCTGAAAGTTCTCTGCGTAACTTCAGCGATTCGTCGCCTGGTATTCTCTCGACATCCGGGTGCTGCTTCCCCCTCTGAGACTGCCAGATGACAAACCGTTCCCGATATATTACTTATTGCGATACACTATTTTCATAGTTATTACTGAGCAATCAACATTATTCTTAGAGATACACTTGAAAAAGCTTTATGAGTTGAAGACCGCCCCCTTCCCCAGTTACGTTAATGAGAAATGTCGTCCCTTCTCGCTCAAGCTACTACCCGGAATCAAAGTTCCATCATGTCACCCTTATAACGTCTCTCGGAAACATCCCTCTTATTCCCAAACATGATAAAATAAGAAACTTATCCAAAGGCACTATTTATTCCTTAGAACAGAAAAACGAAGATATTGCTATCATTTTAAGAAACATCCAGCAGAAAAGATCTCCCGTTATACACACACTTTACAGATTTCTCCCTCTCGGACTCGCCTGATACCCCATATCCTCGTTTACACAAACCTTTATTACCCCTTTTCCACCTTCAAAGCGTGAAATAGTACAAGCCATCACAGTTTCCTACATCTTATCACGTTCCACCAAACTATTATCTTTCAAGTGCCAGTTGTTATCGTCCCCAAAAATACTGCAGGGGACTTCATGATATATGAACAGTCTGCGGAGAAGACTTTCACATTCCCTATGAAAGCACACTACACTGCAAAAACTGGAGACCTCCACAGCGCCTCTTCTCTTAAATGCCCATTTTACCCTTCATTGAACAGCGAGGCTTTCTGCGTTCATCGCAACCATTACAAAAAATTGAGCAGAGAAACATGCAATACACCAGCTCAAACCATACATATCTTACCCAAGACGGGCACATCTTTATGCTAAACACTGTCTAACTCCACCGACACAACTCCCATTCCAGACTAGAACCTCTCCCCACAATCCTAGCCGAACTCTACAAGCATTAAACTTCAACCTGTCGCTGCCATTGTCTATATCGACTTTCCTCAAATATCCAAAACGCACCAGCTCCTTGATCCAATACTCCTGTCTATCTCACAATGCCACATCCACACAACCCTACTCTATCAGATACTAGTCAAACGAACCACACAATGAAACCTCAGTTGCGATTCATCCAACACAAAACTTGAGAGAGTATTTCCCGTCAATACTAATGTCCATACCCCCCAAGATTCGCGTAAACTCCGCAACGAGCCTGCGCCCGCCACCATTACTCAATTCCTAAAAAGATGTTCCTAAAACACACACAAAAGATTAATCACCAAGCTAAGATTATTCGCTAAAATACCGATTTCTAAATTAAAAACACACTGACCCAGATGTAAAAATGTAATATTAGGAAGAACCTCACATAATACTTGAAAAAAAAAGCAGCGACTTCAAAGATTGTACCCAAACAATCACTGCTATCGATCGAAAAACCCACCAACCAACCCTCTGAGTACTCTGAGATTATTTCAGCTCTTCTGATCCTCCTATAACTCCCGAATTTCCTATTTCAGCACTCCCTAAAGGATATGCCTTAGAGGATGAAATGGATGTGACAACCCACTCTTTCTAATGCATCCTGCGCTTCCAAGAGAGGTGAATGGAAAACCGTTCATAGCAAACACCGCAAGCGCTCCAAGCGTTGTGAATCTGTTGGCGGCATGAAAGGGGACCAGGTCTCCCAAATGAAACTCAAATTGCACAGTCTCCATAAATCACCCACCTGATGATTCACTGACAAAGTCTCCAGTATTAGACTTTGTCAACCCAACAGATACTGTATAGGATCCCAATATCAAAATTCCAACACCCTATCAAAAAGATGACACTTTTCCGGTGACACCTTCCTCGTCTATTTCCATAGAAACAGACCCATATTCCTCACACATTTCTGAATCTGCTTGCTTGGCAGATACTAATATCGCTCCCATTTCTAAACATGAGCACTCTGGTTGCTCTTCCAACGACTATCCAAGTCCACATAATAACATAGACTTGGTTGAACTCAACTTACTTCGCATACATAGAGAAGTCCCTCCACCAAATACCACATAAAACTCCCCCTCACCCAAACCGGTCGTACAACCCAAATGTCTGTTGTACGACTATTCCTTTCCACCAGGATTTATTACTTCTCCTCGTCGGGTGCCACGTCTCAGCCTTTCTTCCTCATCTGTATCCACCTCCAACATTACCATTGGCCACATAGAGACAATTGAAGACCATCAAAAAAAGACCATCCTAAAAATATTCAT
>JABUQX010027177.1:0-22556 GCA_015478945.1 Trachelipus rathkii | reverse complement strand
ATGACCTGCAGCCCCTTACTTCACGTACCGGGAAAGATATTTTCTTTTAAAAATGGTAATTTGTAACTTTTTTTGAAAAATAAAATAACAATATCGGAAATGGCCAATTGGTGCTAAAGAAATCAAAATCTATCGTACTTGGAATAACCGAAGAGGTAGAAATAGTGCGACGTATTCAAAACAGTAATTTTTAATTTTAACCTGCTAGGTCTTGACAGTTTTTGGAAAATATAAACATCTCTACTCTTGCAAGGCAAACACATGGCAATACCAGGAATAATGAGATATCGTAAAACTAAAATCAGTCGTATGCGTGCCTAGGTACTCACTTCATTAGTTCGCGGGCACATGGCTGTTCCTGGACAGTTTTCAAAATTCCGGAAAAAAAACCCTGTAGTGTTGCCCCCTTTGCGTGAGTGATGGAACAAAAAACCTGTCCCTTATTATTTTGTTTTGCCAAAATTTTAATTGTATTGATCCCTTTGTGGAAATTTTTTCCACAAAAAAAAAAAAAAAAAATACGGGAATTAGGCCGTAAAGCTAGCATGCCTCCTTACAGTAGGTCATAACTAATCGATAGATTGAAATTGCATTAATGCGTATGACCATTATTTTTTTTCTACGAATTTAAAACTCACAGGTAACGTCCTTAGTTGCGATTTATTGTGCGTTTAGCACAAAATTGACTTCTTGTTCCCTTTACTTTTACAAGAATTAGATGCGGAAATTTCCGGAAATGAAAGATGCCATAATATTGACAGGCTCTATATTTTTCAAACCAGTTCGAAATTAAAGTAGTTGTAGAACTTACTACTTGTACTATTATTTGTAACCTTTTGCATTATTCTAAGTTATGGACAAGATTCTTGATCTACAAACTATCATTTTTTCGGCTTCGGCTTCGGCTCTAAGTCTAACTCATTCTCATTCGGTGGTTGATTATTAAGCCGAGGAAGCAAAATTGAATGAGAATGAGCTACAATTTTCGAGACCGAAAGCAAAATTGAATGGGAATGAGTTACAACTTTCGAGACCGAAAGCAAAATTGAAAGACAATGAGTTACAACTATCGATTTTTCGGCTTCTGCTAAGTCTATCTCATTCTCATTTGGTCGATTCACTAATTAAACCCAGGAAGCAAAATTGAAAGAGAATGAGTTACAACTGATTCGAACTTCTGCGGCTTCGGCTAAGTCTACTCATTCTTCATTCGTCGACACGAAATTAGGCTCTGAGAAGCAAAATTGAATTGAGAATGAGATACACTATCATTTTCGTGGCTCCTACCGTCTAACTCATCTCATTCGTCGATTCGATTACCAATTAAACCCAGGAAGCAAATTGTAATGGAGAATGAGAACAACTATCGATTTTTGGCTTCGTACGGTCATAACTCATCTCATTCCGGTCGATCACTAATTGAAACCAGGAAGCAAAATTAATGAGAACATACGACTTCGTCGGCTTCGCTAAGTCTAAATTCATTCTCATTCGTCTGATTTCTTCTCTTTTAATGAAGATGTTCATGTGTCCACTGTTTATATATTCAAACTGTTAATGACGCTGCAGCCCTTACGCTTCACGATCCTGGAAAGATTATTTCCCTTTAAAAATGGTAATTCTTGTAACTTTTTTAAAAAATAAAATAAAAAAAATATCGGAAATGCGCCCAATTTGGTGCTAAAAGAAATCAAGAATCTAAACTGTACTTGGAATAAACCGAAGATAGAAATAGTGCACGTAGTCAGCACCACATAATTTATTAATTTAACCTGTAGGTCTTACAGTCGTTGAAATATATAAAAACATAGGCGCGCCAACACAATGGCATAACTCAGGAATAATTTGAGATATCGTAAAACTAAAGTCAGTCGTAGGTCTTAGGTACCCCTATTAGTTGCGGCCGGACTGGGGGAATCCTGGGAACAAGTTTCAAATGCCGGAAAAAAACCCCTAAGTGTTCCCCCTTGCGTAATGGTGATGGATCAAAAAAAATCCGGTTCCCTTTATTATGGTTTTGCCAAAATAATTGCATTGTTCCTTTGAAATTTTTTCCACAAAAAAAAAAAAAAAATACGAATTTATTCTCAATGTTACCAGCCTTTACAGTAGGTCATAACTAATCGATAGATTGAAATTGCATTAACGTTATGGCCATGTATTTTTTTTTCTAACGATTTTTTAAAATTCACGAGGGAACTCCCTTTTAGTGCGATTTTTTGTGCGTTTTGGCACAAATTTGATCTTCTTGTCCCTTTACTACAAAGAATTTAGTATCCGGAAATTTCCGGAAGTGAAAGATGCCATATTATTGACAGGCTTATATTTTCAAATCTGTATGACCTAGCAAGTTAAAATTGTAGTTTGTTGTAGGCCTTACTATGTACGGACATACTCTTGTAACCTTTTGATTATTGCTGAGGTATGATAGATTATTTCTTACAACTATCCATTTCTTCGGCCTTCGGCTAATTGTTACTCGATGTCTCATAGGTTTGATTCACTATTAGCCGAGAACAATTGAATGAGATGAGTATACAAACTTTCGAGACCGGAAAGCAAAAATTGAATGAGAATGAGTTACAACTTTCGAGACCGAAAGCAAAATTGAATGTGAATGAGTTACAACTTTCGAGACCTATGTTGTAGAACTTACTACGTTGTACGTACTATTTGTAACCTTTTAATTATTCTAAGTACGATAGATTTTGATTTCTTACAACTATCGATTTTTCGGGTTCGGCTAAGTCTAACTCATTCTCATTCGGTTAATTCACTATTTAAGCCGAGGAAGCAAAATTGAATGAGAATGAGTTACAACTTTCGAGACCGAAAGCAAATTTGAATGAGAATGAGTTACGACTTTCGAGACCGAAAACGAAAATTAAAAGACAATGAGTTACAACTATCGATTTTTCGGCTTCTGCTAAGTCTATCTCATTCTCATTCGGTCGATTCACTAATTAAACACAGGAAGAAAAATTGAATGAGAATGAGTTACAATGTAGATTGAAGTTGTTTTTGTCGATATCAATCGTGTTTTCGAAGCGAAATTTTAAGTCGTTGCCGTCGTTGCCGTCGTTGCTTCGATGCTTGTTAAGAAGAACGAGGCGCGGATCTGGACGGGGTGCGGATCTGGACGGGGCGCGGATCCGGACGGGGCACGGATCCGAAAGGTCGGCGGTTCCCGAAACGATATTTGACGAGAACTGACCCCCGTCCAGATCCGCGCGCCGTCCAGATCCGCGCCCATTCCCCGTCTCCACTCGTTCCCCGTCTCCACCAGTTCCCCGTCTCCACGAATCATCGTTACTATTATTATCATTCGGTCGAATATTTGGAAAAAGAAAAAAGAAACGATCGAACCTGGCGGAAAAAAACGAGTTTTAACGAGAACTGACCCCCGTCCAGATCCGCAGGCCGTCCAGATCCGCAGGCCGTCCAGATCCGCAGGCCGTCCAGATCCGCGCGCCGTCCAGATCCGCAGGCCGTCCAGATCCGCGCCCGTTCCCCGTCTCCCATCGTTCCGTCTCCCACCCGTTCCCCGTCTCCACGCAATCGTTACTATTATTATCATCTCGTCAAATATTTGGAAAAAGGAAAAGAAAACGATCGAACCTGGCGGAAAAAAACGAGTTTTAACGAGAACTGACCCCCGTCCAGATCCGCGCGCCGTCCAGATCCGCGCGCCGTCCAGATCCGCAGGCCGTCCAGATCCGCGCGCCGTCCAGATCCGCAGGCCGTCCAGATCCGCGCGCCGTCCAGATCCGCAGGCCGTCCAGATCCGCGCGCCGTCCAGATCCGCAGGCCGTCCAGATCCGCGCGCCGTCCAGATCCGCGCCCGTTCCCCGTCTCCACTCGTTCCCCGTCTCCACCAGTTCCCCGTCTCCACGAATCATCGTTACTATTATTATCATTCGGTCGAATATTTGGAAAAAGAAAAAAGAAACGATCGAACCTGGCGGAAAAAAACGAGTTTTAACGAGAACTGACCCCCGTCCAGATCCGCGCGCCGTCCAGATCCGCGCGCCGTCCAGATCCGCAGGCCGTCCAGATCCGCGCGCCGTCCAGATCCGCAGGCCGTCCAGATCCGCGCGCCGTCCAGATCCGCAGGCCGTCCAGATCCGCGCGCCGTCCAGATCCGCGCCCGTTCCCCGTCTCCACTCGTTCCCCGTCTCCACCAGTTCCCCGTCTCCACGAATCATCGTTACTATTATTATCATTCGGTCGAATATTTGGAAAAAGAAAAAAGAAACGATCGAACCTGGCCGAAAAAAACGAGTTTTAACGAGAACTGACCCCCGTCCAGATCCGCGCGCCGTCCAGATCCGCAGGCCGTCCAGATCCGCAGGCCGCCCAGATCCGCAGGCCGTCCAGATCCGCGCCCGTTCCCCGTCTCCACTCGTTCCCCGTCTCCACCCCATTCGGTTGATTCACTATTTAAGCCGAGGAAGCAAAATTGAATGAGAATGAGCTACAATTTTCGAGACCGAAAGCAAAATTGAATGGGAATGAGTTACAACTTTCGAGACCGAAAGCAAAATTGAAAGACAATGAGTTACAACTATCGATTTTTTTGGGCTTCTGCTAAGTCTATCTCATTCTCATTCGGTCGATTCACTAATTAAACCCAGAAAACAAAATTGAATGAGAATGAGTTACAACTATCGACTTCTCGGCTTCGGCAAGGTCTAACTCAATCTCATTCGGTCGATTCACTAATTAGGGTGAGAAGCGAAACTGAATATATATAACTATCGATTTTTCGGCTCGGCTACGTCTAACTCATTCTCATTCGGTCGATTCGATTCACTAATTAAACCCAGGAAGCAAAATTGAATGAGAATGAGATACAACTATCGATTTTTCGGTTTCGGCTACGTCTAACTCATTCTCATTCGGTCGATTCACTAATTAAACCCAGGAAGCAAAATTGAATGAGAACTATCGACTTCTCGGCTTCGGCTAAGTCTAACTCATTCTCATTCGGTCGATTTCACTCTTTTTAATGAAGATATCATGTTGCCATGTTTATATATTCAAAACTGTATGACTTGCAGCCCCTTACTTCACTACCTGGAAAGATATTTTCCTTTAAAATGGGCTAATTTTAACTTTTTTTAAAAAATAAAATAAAAATTATCGGAAATGGCCAATTTGGTGCTAAAGAAATCAAAATCTAACGTTTGAATAACCGAAGAATAGAAATAGTGGCAACGTATCAGCACCACCAGTAATTCTATTAATTTAACCTGCAGTCTTACAGTTTTAATATATAAACATGGCGCAACAATGCAATACCCAGAATAATTTGAGATAGCCTAAACTAAAAATCAGTCGTAGGCGTCCTTAGGTAACTCCTCATTAGTTCTGCGGGGGTACAGGGGTTCCTGGACAGAGATTTCAAAATTTCCGAACAAAAACCGTTTAGTGTTCCCGTTTGCGTGAGGTGATGGAACAAAAAACCGTTCCCTTTATTTGTTTTTGCCAAAATTTTAAATTAATTGTTCCCTTTGAAATTTTTGGAATGAACAAAAATAAAAAAAAAAATACGAAAAAAGGCCGTTAACTAGCATGCCTCCTTACAGTAGGTCATAACAATTGAAGATTGAAATTGCAATAATCCTTAGACCATATTTTTTTCTACGACATTTTTGCATTAAAGTCACAAGCTTATATTTTCAAACCTGTATGCGTTTTGGCCAAAATTTGATCTTCTTGTTCCCTTTAATTACAAAAATTTAGATCGGCAAACTTTCCGAGAAATGAAAGATGCAGCATCAATTATCGTCAGGTTAATTTTCAACGGGCATGGAATTCAAGAATTTGTGGGACTTTATTGACGTTGTAGTTCACTATTTGTAACTTGTTGATTATTCTAAGTATTGAAGAGATTTTGATTTCCTTACAAACTACTCGATTTTTCCGGCTTCGGCTTCGGCTAAGTCTAACTCATTCTCATTCGGTTGATTCACTATTTAAGCCGAGGAAGCAAAATTGAATGAGAATGAGCTACAATTTTCGAGACCGAAAGCAAAATTGAATGGGAATGAGTTACAACTTTCGAGACCGAAAGCAAAATTGAAAGACAATGAGTTACAACTATCGATTTTTCGGCTTCTGCTAAGTCTATCTCATTCTCATTTGGTCGATTCACTAATTAAACCCAGGGAAGCAAAATTGAATGAGAATGAGCTACAATTTTCGAGACCGAAAGCAAAATTGAATGGGAATGAGTTACAACTTTCGAGACCGAAAGCAAAATTGAAAGACAATGAGTTACAACTATCGATTTTTCGGCTTCTGCTAAGTCTATCTCATTCTCATTTGGTCGATTCATTAATTAAACCCAGGAAGCAAAATTGAATGAGAATGAGATACAACTATCGATTTTTCGGCTTCGGCTACGTCTAACTCATTCTCATTCGGTCGATTCACTAATTAAACCCAGGAAGCAAAATTGAATGAGAATGAGTTTCGACTTCTCGGCTTCGGCTAAGTCTAACTCATTCTCATTCGGTCGATTTCTCTCTCTTTAATGAAGATGTCATGTTGCCATGTTTATATATTCAAAACTGTATGACCTGCAGCCCCTTACTTCACGTACACCTGGAAAGATATTTTCCTTTAAAAAATGGTAATTTGTAACTTTTTTTAAAAAATAAATAAAAACAATATCGGAAATGGCCGAATTTGGTGCTAAAGAAATCAAAATCTAACGTACTTGGAATAACCGAAGGATAGAAATAGTGCAACGTAGTCAGCACCACAGTAATTTATAATTTCAACCTGCTAGGTCTTACAGTTTTGAGAAAAACCAAAAACTTCAATAACTCAGAAATAATTTGAGATATCGTAAAACTAAAATATCTAGGGTCCTTAAGGTTTAATAACCCCCCCCTCATTAAGGTTTTTCGGGGGATGGAGCAGGTACTGGGGATCCTGGAAACAAGTTTAAAATCCGCGAAAAAACCCTAAGTGTTCCCCTTTGCGTAAGGTGATGGAACAAAAACCGTTCCCTTTATTATGGCTTGCCAAAAATTTTAATTGATTGTTCCCTTTTGAAATTTTTTATCACCAATAAAAAAGAAAAAAAAAGATACGGAAATCTTAGGCCGCTAAACTAGGATGCCTCCTTACAGATAGGTCATAAAACTAATCGAGTAGATTGAAATTGCATTAACGTATCATTATTATTTTTTCTACGAATTTTAAAAATTCATCAAGGTAACGTTCCCTTTAGTGCCATTTTATTATGGGTTTTGGCACAAATTTTATCTTCTTGTTCCTTTTATTTACAAAGAATTTAGGTCGGAAAATTACCGGAAGGAAGATGCCATATGATTAAGGCGTATATTTTCAAACTCGTGTGACTTAACAAGTTGAAATTAAAGTATGTTGTTAGAACTTACCACGTCGGACGTACTATTTGTAACCTTTTGATTATTCGTAGGTATGATAGATTTTTCATTTCTTACGAACTATCATTTTTTCGGCTTCGGCTAGTCTAACTCATTCTTCAGTTAGGATTTGATTCACTATTTAGCCGAGAAGCAAATGAATGGAGACATGGAGGTTACAACTTCGAGACCCGAAGCCAAAATTGCAAATGAGAAATGAGTGTACAACTTTCGCGACCGAAAGCAAAATTGAAAAACCCTAAGTGTTCCCCCTTTGGCTATGTTGTGAACCTTCTACGTCGTACGTACTATTTTAACCTTTTAATTATTCTAAGTTGATAGTATTTTGATTCTTACAAAGTACGATTTTCGGCTTCGGCAAGCTAACTCATTCTCATGCTCGTTAATCACTATTAAGCCGGGGAAGCAAATGGAAGAGATGAGTTTACCAACTCTCCGAGAGCCGAAAGCAACATGCCAACCGAGAATGATTACAACTTTCAGACTTTAAAACGAAACATTAAAAGAGAATGAGTCATAACTTAGATTTTTCGCCTTCTGCCAAGTCTATCTATTCTCCATTCGGTCGATTCACTATAAACACAGAAAAAATTGAATGAGAATGAGTTACACATGTAGCATGAAGTTGTTTTTGTGTCGATATCGATCGTGTTTCGAACGAAATTTTAAGTCGTGTCACTCGTTGCCGTCGTTGGCTTCGACGCTTGTGAAGAAGAACGAGGGGCTGGATCTGGACGGGAGTGCGGATCTGACGGGTGCGGATCCGGACGCGAGCACGATCCGAGAAGGTTCGGCGGTTCCCGAAATGATATTTGCGAGAACTGACCACGTCCAGGATCGCGCGCGCAGTCCAGATTCCGCGCCCTTTCCCCCCGTTCGCCAGCGATTCCCCGTCATCACGAATTCCCGTCTCCACAGAATCATGTTACTATATTATCATTCGGTCGAATATTTGGAAAAAGAAAAAAGAAACGATCGAACCTGGCGGAAAAAAACGAGTTTTAACGAGAACTGACCCCCGTCCAGATCCGCAGGCCGTCCAGATCCGCAGGCCGTCCAGATCCGCAGGCCGTCCAGATCCGCGCGCCGTCCAGATCCGCAGGCCGTCCAGATCCGCGCGACGTCCAGATCCGCGCCCGTTCCCCGTCTCCACTCGTTCCCCGTCTCCACCAGTTCCCCGTCTCCACGAATCATCGTTACTATTATTATCATTCGGTCGAATATTTGGAAAAAGAAAAAAGAAACGATCGAACCTGGCGGAAAAAAACGAGTTTTAACGAGAACTGACCCCCGTCCAGATCCGCGCGCCGTCCAGATCCGCAGGCCGTCCAGATCCGCAGGCCGTCCAGATCCGCACGCCGTCCAGATCCGCAGGCCGTCCAGATCCGCGCGCCGTCCAGATCCGCGCGACGTCCAGATCCGCGCCCGTTCCCCGTCTCCACTCGTTTCCCGTCTCCACCAGTTCCCCGTCTCCACGAATCATCGTTACTATTATTATCATTCGGTCGAATATTTGGAAAAAGAAAAAAGAAACGATCGAACCTGGCGGAAAAAAACGAGTTTTAACGAGAACTGACCCCCGTCCAGATCCGCGCGCCGTCCAGATCCGCGCGCCGTCCAGATCCGCAGGCCGTCCAGATCCGCGCGCCGTCCAGATCCGCAGGCCGTCCAGATCCGCGCGCCGTCCAGATCCGCAGGCCGTCCAGATCCGCGCGCCGTCCAGATCCGCAGGCCGTCCAGATCCGCGCGCCGTCCAGATCCGCGCCCGTTCCCCGTCTCCACTCGTTCCCCGTCTCCACCAGTTCCCCGTCTCCACGAATCATCGTTACTATTATTATCATTCGGTCGAATATTTGGAAAAAGAAAAAAGAAACGATCGAACCTGGCGGAAAAAAACGAGTTTTAACGAGAACTGACCCCCGTCCAGATCCGCGCGCCGTCCAGATCCGCAGGCCGTCCAGATCCGCAGGCCGTCCAGATCCGCAGGCCGTCCAGATCCGCAGGCCGTCCAGATCCGCGCGCCATCCAGATCCGCAGGCCGTCCAGATCCGCGCGCCGTCCGTCTCCACCCGTTCCCGTCTCCACTCGTTCCCCGTCTCCACACGTTCCCCGTCTCCACCCGTCATCGTTACTATTATTATCATTCGGTCGAATATTTGGAAAAAGAAAAAAAAAAACGATTTTTCGGTGCTGGAAAAAAACGAGTTTTAACGAGAACTGACCCCCGTTCCAGACCGCGCGCCGTCCAATCCATCGCCGTCCCGAGCCGGCAGCCGGTCAGAATCCGGCGCCCGTTCCCGAGACCCACTCGATCCCCGTCCACCCCATTCGGTTGATTCACTATTTAACTGAGAAGCAAAATTGAATGAGAAGGAGTTACAACTATCGATTTTTCGGTTACAACTTTCGAGACCGAGAGAAAACTTCGAGACCCGAAACGCAAAAATTGAAAGACAAATGAGTACAAACTATCGATTTTTCGGCTTCTGCTAAGTCTATCTCATCTCTCATTTGGTGTTCCTATTCTATTTAATTTAAACCAAGGAAGCAAAAATGAAAGAGAATGAGTAAACTTGTCGACGTTCCGGCTTCGGCTAAGTCTGAACTGCATAGTCTCATTCGGGTCGATTTCACAATAGGTCTGAGAAGCAAAATTGATGATGAGAATGAATGTTACAACTATCGATTTTTTTCGGCTTCGGGCTACGTTCAAACTCATTCTCATTACGGATCGATCGATTTCACTAATAAAACACAGAAGCAAAAATGGAATGAGATGAATACCAACTATCGATTTTCAGGCTTCGCACGTCTAACTCATTCTTCATTCGGGTCGGATTCACTAATTAAACCCAGAAGCAAAATTGATATGAGAACTATCGACTTCGCGAGCTTCGGCTAAGTCCTAACTCAGTTCTCATTCGGTACATTTCTCTTCTTTAATGAAGATTCATGTTGCCATGTTGTAATATTCAAAACTGTATGACTGTGCAGCCCTTACATTACGGACTGGAAAGGATAATTTTCCTTAAAAATGTAATTTGATAACTTTTTTTTTAAAAAATAAAATAAAAAATCGGAAATGGCAATTTGGTGCTAAAGGAAATCAAAAATTAACGTACTTGGAATAACCGAAGAGATAGAAATAGTGCAACGTAGTCAGCACCACAGTAATTTATAATTTTAACCTGCTAGGTCTTACAGTTTTGAATATATAAACATGGCGGCAACACATGGCAATAACCCAGGAATAATTTGAGATATCCTAAAACTAAAATCAGTCGTAGGGTCCTTAGGTACTCCTCATTAGTTTGCGGGGGTACAGGGGGTTCCTGGGACAAGTTTCAAAATTTCCGGAAAAAAACCCTTAGTGTTCCCCCTTTGCGTGAGGTGATGGAACAAAAAACCGTTCCCTTTATTATGGGTTTTTGCCAAAATTTTAAATTAATTGTTCCCTTTTGAAATTTTTTTCCAACAAAAATAAAAAAAAAATACGGAATTTAGGCCATAAACTAGCATGCCTCCTTACAGTAGGTCATAAGTAATTGTAGGATGAAAATTGCCATTAAACGTACGACCAATGTATTTTTTTTTCTACGAATTTTTTAAAATTCACGAGGTAACGTTTCCTTTAGTGCGATTATGCGTTTTGGCACAAAATTGATCTTCTTGTTCCCTTTACTTACAAAATTTAGATCGGAAATTTCCGGAAATGAAAGATGCCATAATAATGACAGGCTTATATTTTCAAACAAGTTGAAATTAAAAGTATTTGTTAGAAGACTTACTACGTTGTACGTCACTATTTGTAACCTTTGATTTATATCTAATATGAAAGATTTGATTTCTTACAACATATCGATTTTTTCGGGCTTCGGCTTCGGCTAAGTCTAACTCATTTTCTCATTCGGTTGATTCACTATTTAAGCCGAGAAAGCAAAATTGAATGAAGAATGAGCTACAAATTTATCGAGACCGAAAGCAAAATATGGGAATGAGCTTTAACAACTTCTCAAGACGAAACAAATTGAAAGACCAATGAGCTTACAAACTATCGACTTTTCGGGCGTTGCTAAAGTCTATCTCATTCTCATTTGTTCGATTCACTAATTAAACCCAGGAAGCAAAATTGAAAGATAGAATGAGTTACAACTATCGACTTCTCGGCTTCGGCTAAGTCTAAATCATTCTCAATTCGGTCGATCACTAATATAGGCTGCAGAAGCCAAAATTGAATGAGAATGAATATACAACTATCGATTTTTCGCTTTCGGCTTAACGTCTAACATCATTCTCATTCGGTGATCGATCGATTCAACTAATTACAACCAGGAAGCAAAATTGAATGAGAATGAGATACAACTATCGATTTTTCGGCTTCGGCTACGATCTAACTCAATTCTCAATTCGGTCGAGTTACTAAATATAAACCCAGGAAGAAACAAAATTGCAATGAAGAACTATCGACTTCTCAGGCTTACGGCTATCTAACTCACTCCCCTTCGTATGATTTCTCTCTTTAATGAAGATGTCATGTTGCCATGTTTATTATTCAAAACTGTATGACACTTGCAGCCCATTACTTCACGTACCGGGAAAGATATTTTCTTTTAAAAATGGTAATTTGTAACTTTTTTTGAAAAATAAAATAAATATATCGGAACGGAAATGGCCAATTTGGTGCTAAAGAAATCCAAAATCTATCATTGTCGGAATAATCAAAGAGATAGAAATAGTACAACGTAGTATGCACCACAGTAATTTATTATTTTAACCTGCAAACTCTTACAGTTTTGAACATGTAAACATTGAAGTAACATGTGTCAAAAACCCAGAAATAATTTGAGATTCCATCCAACTAAAATCAGTCGTAGGGTCCTTAGGTACCCCTCAATATAGGTTTGCCGCGATACTGGGATCCTGAGGACAAGATTTACAAAATTTCCGGAAAAAAACCCTAAGTGTTCCCCCTTTGCGTAAGGTGCATGGAACAAAAAACCGTTCCCTTAATTATGGGTTTTTTGCCAAAAAATTTTAATTGATGTTCCCTTTAAATTGTTTATCCACAAAAAAAAAAAAAAATTAAGGAATTTAGCCGTAAACTAGCATGCCTCTTTACAGGTAGGTCATAACTAATCGATAGATTGAAATTGCATTAACGTATATGGCCATTATTTTATTTTTCTACGAATTTTTTAAAATTCACGACCGTAACGTTCCCTTATTAGTGGATTTTATTGGCGTTTATGGCTACAAATTTATCTTCTTTTCCCTATTACTTACAAAAGAATTGTAAATCGGAAGATTTCCGAAGTGAAAGATGCCATATTATTGACAGGCTTATATTTTCAAACTCGTACTTAACAAGTTGAAATTAAAGTATGTTGTAGAACTTACCACGTCGGACGTACTATTTGTAACCTTTTGATTATTCTAGGTATGATAGATTTTGATTTCTTACAACTATCCATTTTTCGGCTTCGGCTAAGTCTAACTCATTCTCATTAGGTTGATTCACTATTTAAGCCGAGGAAGCAAAATTGAATGAGAATGAGTTACAACTTTCGAGACCGAAAGCAAAATTGAATGAGAATGAGTTACAACTTTCGAGACCGAAAGCAAAATTGAATGAGAATGAGTTACAACTTTCGAGACCTATGTTGTAGAACTTACTACGTTGTACGTACTATTTGTAACCTTTTAATTATTCTAAGTATGATAGATTTTGATTTCTTACAAGTATCGATTTTTCGGCTTCGGCTAAGTCTAACTCATTCTCATTCGGTTAATTCACTATTTAAGCCGAGGAAGCAAAATTGAATGAGAATGAGTTACAACTTTCGAGACCGAAAGCAAATTTCAATGAGAATGAGTTACAACTTTCGAGACTGAAAACGAAAATTAAAAGAGAATGAGTTATAACTATAGATTTTTCGGCTTCTGCTAAGTCTATCTCATTCTCATTCGGTCGATTCACTAATTAAACACAGGAAGAAAAATTGAATGAGAATGAGTTACAATGTAGATTGAAGTTGTTTTTGTCGATATCGATCGTGTTTTCGAAGCGAAATTTTAAGTCGTTGCCGTCGTTGCCGTCGTTGCTTCGATGCTTGTTAAGAAGAACGAGGTGCGGATCTGGACGGGGTGCGGATCTGGACGGGGTGCGGATCCGGACGGAGCACGGATCCGAAAGGTCGGCGGTTCCCGAAATGATATTTGACGAGAACTGACCACCGTCCAGATCCGCGCGCAGTCCAGATCCGCGCCCATTCCCCGTCTCCACTCGTTCCCCGTCTCCACCAGTTCCCCGTCTCCACGAATCATCGTTACTATTATTATCATTCGGTCGAATATTTGGAAAAAGAAAAAAGAAACGATCGAACCTGGCGGAAAAAAACGAGTTTTAACGAGAACTGACCCCCGTCCAGATCCGCAGGCCGTCCAGATCCGCGCGCCGTCCAGATCCGCAGGCCGTCCAGATCCGCGCGCGTCAAATCCGTAGGCCGTCCAGATTCCGCGGTACGTTCCAGATCCCGTTTTCTTCCTTTGTTTCCCGTCTCCACTCGTTGCCCGTCTCACCAGTTTCCCCGGTCTACAGAAATCATCGTTACTGATTTATTATCATTCGGGTGTTGTTTGTCGAGATTATTTGGGAAAAGGGAAAAAAGTGTGTGATGTGTATTTCGATCGAACCTGCGGAAAAAAAACGAGATTTTAACGAGACCTACCCCCGTCCAGGGAATCCGGCGCGCGGGGCGCGGTGCCAGTATGCCGTGGGGGGCCGGCCCGTCAGATCCGCAGGCCAGTCCAGGATCCGCGCCGGTGCGTCGCGATGAGTCCGCATGGCCGCGTCCAGGGAGTCGTCGCGGCGGCAGGTGTTGGTCTGTTCCAGATCCGCAGGCGATCCAGAATCCGCGCTGCCGTCCAGATCCCGCTGAGCCGCCAGGATCGCGCGCCTCCAATCGCGCCCGTTCCCCGTCTCCACTCGTTCCCCGTCTCCACCAGTTCCCCGTCTCCACGAATCATCGTTACTATTATTATCATTCGGTCGAATATTTGGAAAAAGAAAAAAAAACGATCGAAACCCTTGCGAAAAAAAACGAGCTTTTAACGAGGAACTGACCCCCGTCCAGATCCGCAACCAATCCACATCGGCGCGCGAACAGATCCGCAGGACGTCCGGAGCCTCGCGCCATCCAGATCCGCAGCCCGTTCCAGATCCTCGCGCCCGTCCAGATCCGCAGGCCCGTCCATCATCCGCGCGCCAGCGTTCCAATCCCGCGCCGTTCCCCGTTCCACTCTTCCCGTCTCCACCAATCCCCGTCTCACGAATCATCGTTACTATTATTATCATTCGGATCGAATATTTTGGAAAAGAAAAAAGAGACGATCGAACCTGCCAAAAAAACGAGTTTTAACCGAGAACTACCCGTCCAATATCAGCGCCGCCCGTCCAATCGGCAGGGCCGTCCAGATTCCGCAGGCCCCCAGATCCGCAAGCAGGCCGTCCAGATCCGACGCCTTCCCCGTCTCCACCTTCCCGTTCCACCCCTTCTTTAATGATCTCAACTATAATAACAACCGAGTAACGACCAACTTGAAATCAAATGAGCTACACAATTCCGGACGAAAGCAAAAACTGACATGGGAATGGAGTTATCAAACTTTTTCAGACCGAAAGCAAAATTGAAAGACAATGAGTTAACAAAACTATCGCCGATTTTTTCGGCTTCTGCCTAAGTCTATATCCATTCTCATTGGTTCGATTCGATTAAATTAGACCCAGAAACTCAAAACTTTGAAGAAATTTAGTCATACACTAATCGAGATTCTCTGGCTTCGGCTAAGTCCTAAATCAATTCTCACTATCGGTCATTCACTAATAGGTTGAGAAGCAAAACTCTGAAAATGAGACAATAGATAACAACATATACAATTTTCGCCTTTCGAGGACTACGCTCTAACATCATCTCAATTCGACACGTCATTCGATTCACTAATATAAACCAGGAACAGCAACAATTGATTATCCGCAGATGAAGATACAACTATCAGATTTTTCGATCTTCAGCTACAGACTCTTTAGCAATCTCATTCTCATTCGGTCCGATTCACTATATTACAACCCAGCGAGAAAGCAAATTGAATGACGAACTATTCGAAACTTCTCGGCTTCGGCATTAAGTCAACTACCACATTCCTCATTCTCGTCGTATTTCTCTTCTCTTATAATGCAAACTATCATATTCCACGCTTTATATATTCAAAAACTGTATGACTATGCACAGAACCCCTTAACTTCACACTGAAAAATATTTTCCTTTAAGAAAATCGACCAGTAAAGATAAAACCTTATTTTAAAACATTAGAAATAAAAAAAATATCGGAAATGGCGCCACACACTCACACACAAATACTACACCACGTACTATTGCAAATTAACCCGCAAGACGATAAAATAACCTGCCAAGTATACGACCATCACAGACCACAAGTAATAATTATAAATTTTAACCTGCGCAATAGAGTTCTTAACAAGTTTTGAATATATAAACATGGCGGCAACACATGGCAATAACCCAGGAATAATTTTGAGATATCCTAAAAATCTAAAATCAGTGTAGCGGCCTTCACCCGGTATCCTCCATCAACTTAGTTTGGGGGCTACAGCGACGCGTCATCCTGTGACAAGTTTCAAAATTATCCGAGACATAATAAACCCCTTAGCTGTTCCCACCTTCTGCTCAGAGTGATGGACAAAAAAACACTCCCATATAGTATTATATGGGAGTCCTATTAGCCAAAATTCTTAAAGATTAATTTTACCCTTTTGAATTTATTTCCAACAAAAATAAAAAAAAAAATACGAATTTAGGCCAGAAATAGCATGCCTCACCTACAGTGCGGTCATAACTAATTGATTAGATATGAAATTGCATTACGGGGATATGACCATTAATTTATTTTTCTCACGAATTTTTAAAAATCACGAGGTAACGCTTCCAATTAGTGCGATTTTATTGTGGAGTTTTGGCACAAATTTGATCTTTCTTAGGTGGTGGGACAAAAAATCGTTCCCTATATTTCCGAAAGAAAGATCCATAATATTGACAGGCTTACATTTTCAAACAAGTTGAAATTAAAGTATGTTGTAGAACCTACTTACGTTGTACGTACTATTTGTAACCTTTTGATTATTCTAATATTGAAAGATTTTTGATTTTACAAACTATCGAATTTTTCTTCGCTCGGCTATCGCTAAGTTCCTAACTCATTCTCATTCGTTAGATTCACTATTTAAGCCGAGGAAGCAAAATTAAATGAGAATGACTACAATTTTCGAAACCGAAAGCAAAATTGAATGGGAATGAGTTAACAACTTTCGAGACCGAAAGCAAAATTAAAGACAATGAGTTACAACTATCGATGTTTCGATTTCGGGTAAATTATCTCATTCTCATTTGGTCGATTCACTAATTAAACCCAGGAAGCGAAATTGAAAGAGAATGAGTTTACAAACTATTCGATTCTCGGCTTCGCAAAGTCTAACTCATTCTCATTCGGTCATTCGACTAATTAGCTGAGAAAGCAAAGTGAATGAGAATAAACAACTATCGATTTTTTCGCTTCGCTACCGTCTAAACTCATTTTCATCGTCGACTCGATTCATAATTAACCCAGGAAGCAAAATTGAATGAGAAATGAACTACAACTACATTTTTCGCTTCGGCTACGTCTAAATCATTCTAATTCGATGTCATTCACTAATTAAACCCCAGGAAGCAAAAATCGAATGAGAACTATACGACTTCTCGGCTTCGGTAAGTCTAACTCATTCTCATTCGGTCGATTCGATTCACTTTAATGAAGATGCCATGTTGCCATGTTATATATATTCAAAACTGTAGAACCTAGCAGGTTGAAATTATCACTTACCTGAGAAAAGATATTTCCTTTAAAAATGTTAATTGTAACTTTTTTAAAAAATAAAATCAGAAAAATATCGGAAAATGGCAATTTGGTGCTGAAAAGAAATCAAAATCTTAACGTACTTGGAATAACCGAAGAGATAGAAATAGTGCAACGTAGTCAGCACCACAGTAATTTGTAAATTTTTAACCTGCTAGTCTTACAGTTTTGAATATTATAACATGCGCAACTCAATGGCAGATAATACCCAGAAATAGATTGAGATATCGTAAAACTAAAATCCAGTCGTGGCGTCCTTAGGTACCCTCATTAGTTTGCAGGATTACAGGGGGTTCCTGGGACAAGTTTAAAAATTTCCGGAAAAAAACCTAAGTGTTCCCCCTTTGCGTAAAGGTGATGGAACAAAAACCGTTCCCTTTATTATGGGTTAGTATCAAAAATTTAAATTGATTGTTCCCTTTTGAACAATTATTTTTTTCCACCAAAATAAAAAAAAAAAAAACGGGGAATTTAGCCGATAAACTAGCATAGCCTCACTACAGTAGAGTCATAAACTAATCGATAGATATGAAATTGCGAATAACGTATGGCCACTATTTTTTTTCTACAATTTTTTAAAAATTCACGAGTAACGTATTCCCTTTAGTCATTTATTGATGCGTTATTGGCACAAATTATCTTTCTTGTCCCGTTTACTTACAAAGATTTAGATGCGGAAATTTCACGAAGTGGGGGGAAAGGGGATTTTTTTTTTGCCATCATTATTGACAGGCTATCATTTTCAACTGATGTGACTAACAATTGAAATTAAAAAGTATGTTTGTTAGAACTTACCACGTTCGGACCGTACTATTTGTAACCTTTGATATATTCTAGTATGATAATTTTGAATTTCTTACAAAACTATTCCATTTTTCCGGCTTCGGCTAAGATACTAACTCTTCATCATTTAGGTAATATCACTAATTTAAGCCGAGAACAAAATGAATGAGAATGAGGACAATCTATTCGAGACCGAAAAGGCAAATGAATGAAGAATGAAGTTACAACTTTCGAGACCGAAAAGCAAAATGAATGAGGAAATTGAGTGTATCAACTTTCAGAGACTATATTGTTAGAATTATATCGTAGTACGTACTATTGACCTTATTAAATTATAATCTAATGTATGATTAGATTTTCATTTCTTACCAAGTATCAATAATTTTCAGCTTCGGCTACAGGTCTAACTCATATCTCTTTCAGTTATGTCACTTATTTAAAAGCCGAGGAAGCAAAATTAAATGAGATGAGTTATAACTTTCGAGACCGAAAGCAAATTTCAATGAGAATGAGTTACAACTTACGAGACCGAAAAAACGAAAAATCATAACTGTAATGACTGCAGCCCTATACTTACACGTATCCTGGAAAGATATTTTCCTTAAAAATGGGTAATAATTGTAACTATTTTTTGAAAATTGAAATAAAATATATCGGAAACATGGCCAAATTTGTTGCTATTTTCCGTAGTCCTTTATCACGCCTGTCAGTTAACCTATCGATTCCGCTGTTGTTCGAGGCAATAGCATTGATAACTCGAGCGACATCTCTTTTTTAGTATGCCGCCTTGCTAGCTGCTTCGCCACAAAACCTTCAAGTTTCCGTATGCAGGATGTCATGGGAAGAAATTTAATGGAACAAGGGTGTTCCCAGCCCACTAAAACCATGCGAAGAGTAATCTTCTTGTTATCTAACGTCGCTGAGTGGCAAAGTAAACCCAGGAATAATTTAAATATCGTAAAACTAAAATCAGTCGTAGAGTCCTTAGGCACTACTCATAAGTTTAAGGGGGTACGGGGGTTCCTGGGACAAGTTTAAAAATTTCCGGAAAAAAACCTTAAGTGTTCCCCCCTTTGCGTAAGGTGATGGAACGAGAAACCGTTCCCTTTATTATGGCTTTTTTTCCAAAAATTTAAATTGATTGTTCCCTTTAGAAATTTTTCCACCAGAATAAAAAAACAAAACGATTTTAGGCCCGATAAACTAGTATGCCTCCTTACAGTAGATCTAAACTAATTGATAGATTGAAATGTATTTACGTACGAATATTATTTTTTTTCTACGAAATTTTTAACATTCACAAGGTAACGTTCCCTTTAGTGGCGATTAAGTTTATGCGTTTTGGCACAAAACATTTTGATTTCTTGTTCCCTTTACTTACAAAGAATTTAGATCGGAAATTTCCAAAAGTGTAAGATGCCATAATATTACAGGCTTATATTTTCAAACTTGTATGACCTAAACAGGTTGAAATTAAAGTATGTTGTAGATCTTACTACGTTGTACTATTTGTAACCTTTTGATTATTGAAGCAAAATTGAATGAGAATGAGTTACAACTATCGACTTTTCGGCTTCGGCTAAGTCTAACTCATTCTCATTCGGTCGATTTCTCTCTTTTTAACGAAGATGACATGCTGCCATGTTTATATATTCAAAACTGTATGACCTGCAGCCCCTTACTTCACGTACCTGGAAAGATATTTTCCTTTAAAAATGGTAACTTGTAACTTTTTTTGAAATATGAAATAAATAAATCGGAAATTTCGATACCGAAAGCAAAATTGAATGAGAATGAGACAACTATCGATTTTTTTTGGCTTCTGCTAAGTCTAGCTCATTCTCAGATTCGGTTCGATTCACTAATTAAACCAGAAGCAAAATGAATAGATATGAGTTACACTATCACTTCTCGGCTTCGGCTAAGTCTAAATCATTCTCATTCGGTCGATTTCTCTCTTTTTAACGAAGATGCCATGCTGCCATGTTTATATATTCAAAACTGATTGACCTGCAAGCCCCCTTACTATCAGTACCTGGAAAAATATTTTCACTTTAAAAAATATAATTGTAACTTTTTTTGAAAACATGAAATAAAAATACTCACGGATAATGGCCCAATTTGGGGCTATTTTACCGTAGTCCATTTATCACGCCTGTTCGTAAACCTATCCATATCCCTGTGTTCGAGACATAGCATTGGTAACCGACACAATTTTCTTTTTTACGTTGCCGCTATGCTAGCCTGCTCGCCACAACCATTCATAGATTTCCTTATGGCAGGTTCATGGAGAAATATAAATGTACAAAGGGTGTTCCAGACCCAACTAAAACCATGGCCGAAAGAGTAATCTTCTTTATCTAACGTCGCCTGGGTATACTATTGAATATCGTAAAATAAAATCAGTCGTAGAGTCCTTAGGTACTACTCATAAGTTTAAGGGAAGTAACGGGGTTCCTGGGACACAATATTCAAAATTTCCGGAAAAAAACCCTTAGTGTTCCCCCTTTGCGTGAGGTGATGGAACAAAAAGAAACCGTTCCCTTTATTATGGCTTTTTTACGAAAATTTAAATTGATCGTTCCCTTTAGAAATTTATTATCCACCAGAAATAAAAAAAATAACGAAATTTTAGGCCGTAAACTAGCACGCCAATCACTTTACAGTAGGTATAACTAAAGTTGATAGATTAGAAAATGCAATTTTTAAACGTACGACCAATTATATTTTTAATTTCTAGAATTTTTACAAATTTCACAGATAACTATCCCAATTTAGTGCGATAAAATATATGCGTATTATGCACAAATTGATCTTCTTTCCTTTTATTAACAAAGAATTAGATACGGAAATTTCCAGAAGTGTTAAGCATTGCACATAAATACATGACAGGACTATAATTTAATCAAACTTGTATACTACAGGTTGAAATAAAGTGTTGTAGATCTTACTACGTATGTACTATTATAGTAACCTTTGAGTAATATCTAGTAGATAATTTTTGAATTTCTATACAACTATCGAAGGGTTTTTTCGCTTCGGCTATCTAATAACTCTTCTCATTCGGTGATTCCTATTTAAGTCGAGGAAGCAACAATCTGAAATGAGAAAATGTATTACAACTATTCGATACCGAAACAAAATTGAATGAGAATGAGTTACAACTTTCGAGACCGAAAGCAAAATTGAATGAGATGATTAAACTTTCGAGACCGAAAGCAAAATTGAATGAGAATGAGTTACAACTTTCGAGACCGAAAGCAAAATTGAATTTACTTACAAAGAATTTTCCACCAAAAAAAAAAAAAAATACGATTTAGGCCGTAAACTAGCATGCCTCCTTACAGTAGGTCATAACTAATCGATATATTGAAATTGCCATTAAACGATAATGAGCCATATATTTTTTTACGAATTTTTAAAATTCACGAGGTAACGTTCCCTTTAGTGCGATTTTATTGTGCGTTTTGGCACAAATTTGATCTTCTTGTTCCCTTTACTTACAAAGAATTTAGATCGGAAATTTCCGGAAGTGAAAGATGCCATATTATTGACAGGCTTATATTTTCAAACTCGTGTGACTTAACAAGTTGAAATTAAAGTATGTTGTAGAACTTACCACGTCGGACGTACTATTTGTAACCTTTTGATTATTCTAGGTATGATAGATTTTGATTTCTTACAACTATCCATTTTTCGGCTTCGGCTAAGTCTAACTCATAATCTCAATTAGGTTGACTGCACTAATTTAAGCCGAGGAAGCAAATTGAATGAAAATAGAGTTTACAAACTTTCGAGACCGAAAGCAAAAAATTGAATGAGAAATGAGTTACAACTTTCGAGACCGAAAGCAAAATGAATGAGAAATGAGTTACAACTTTCGAACCTATAATGTAAAGAACTACTACGTCTGTACGTACTATTTTAACACTTTTAATTATTCAAAGATATAGAATAGATTTTTGATTCTTACAAGTACTCGATTTATTATCGAGGCTTCCGCTTAAGTCTAAACTCATTACTCATTCGGTTAATTCCACTATTTTTAGCCCGAAGGCAAGCAAATTAGAATGAGGCATTGAGTTAAACTTTCGAGACCGAAAGCAAATTTCCAATGAGAAAAGAGTTACAACTTTTCGAACCGAAAACGAAAATTAAAAAGAGAATGATTATTACAACTATAAATTTTTCGGCTATCTGCTAAAGATCATATCTCATTTCATTCCGTCATATCACTAATTAAAACCCAAGAAGAAAAATGATGAGAATGAATTACAATGTAGATTAAGTATGTTTTTGTCGATATCGATCGTGTTTTCGAAGCGAAATTTTAAGTCGTTGCCGTCGTTGCCGTCGTTGCCGTCGTTGCTTCGATGCTTGTTA